>JACM01023847.1:0-36962 GCA_000787095.1 Periophthalmodon schlosseri
AATAATAATACTAATAATAATAATAATCGTGAGAATGGTTAGAAGCAGAAATAAGAAAGTAAACCTACATGTGCGTTAGAGAGAACCGATATATATCAGTCCACCGATATATCGGGCCATTGCATATCGGCATATCAGCTATTGGCCTAAAATTTGCAGCATAGGCTGATATGTTGGTTTAGCTGACCACCTGACTAAAGGAAAGACATTTAACTTTATTTGAACACAGTGTGAAGAGGGCGCTGCCAAAATGTGACGACACAGCTCTTATTGGTTTACACTAGTGAAATAAGATTATGGATATATTTGTTTTTTGCAGTTTCAATTCATATAATTTGCCAAAAATATTGGTAGAGCTCATCAGCCATCGGTTGCTCTAGTTTTCAAAACAATCAGTATCAAATCGGCCATGAAAAACCCCATATCTGTCCATCTCTACTGTGCAGTGTTTTTTTTAATCTGGCTGTTTATGTCACAATATCATTACATTTTCATTCAGAAACTTTGATTCGATAATGTTCATAAGTGTTAGGAATGTTAATATTAGACATTGTGAATGAAAGTTAATTAAGGATTTTACTGTTGGACATGGTGTCAGTAATCATGAATTATCAACCTGTGATCTTTCATCTCACAGTAACCATAACGTCTGAATTTCATATTGTGACGTCCCGAGGTTAGAAGAAGGATTAGGTGAACAGTTGGACACTTGCACACTTTTTCCTGGACACTTCTTGATCATTTTCGGTCAAATTGTAATGCTTTTGAGAAGCAACAGTAGTGCTACAGAATTTCACGTGAACTTCACCTTTTGTATGGACAGCGGCATTACACGGCAACATTATTTGTCCCTAAACAAAACAGATGGCCTCTCTGTCCATGCACTTACGGGGGGTAGAGGTTACAGGTTCTTTCTTATAGTTTTGTGTTGAATGTCAGTGCTCAGACTCAGAGGCCCCTTTAAAACCGGATCCCCTCTGTTCTACCTCCCGCCGTGCGATGGGATTTCAGCCGGGGTCCAAAGTGTGCCAGAAAGACTGCTATTAACCCTCCTCATTGTGCTGCTCTATGAAGGGCAGTGCTTTGGCAGACTTTAGCAGGTCATAATGGAGTGGACTACATTTCTCCCAGGCCTGAAATTTGGATAGCGTTTTCTTCTCTGTATGCTGTTAATATTTTTTAAAACTTTGCTTCGGTCAGAGTTGCTCTGCTTTTATCAGCTATCCCTGTCATAAACATCAGCCTTTCAGTTGTCAACTTGACCTGTGTGTGTGTGGAAATATTCTGCAGAGAAAATCTGTTTCAGAATGTGTGGGAGGATAGCTCTTATTATTTTCACTTTGCAAAAGAGGTTTTAGCAGCAAGCACACAAGATAACACAAATGATGGGTTGGCATTTTGGGTCCACTCACATGTGGTTTGAGCCCAGTTTAGTAATGGTTTTACTTGGTTTGGTTGTGTTCTGGTCCTGGTTTAGTCCGGGTCTATTTCCAGATTTAGTCAAAATTTTAATGTCGTGTATGTGTGTACAAGTGTGAGTGCTGTTATGGGTAATATGAACTGGAATCTTACATATTTCTTACAGTTACATATATGGCATGAATATGAAATCAATACAAAATTCTTAACATTCATAACTTAAATACATTTTTTTTAGTTATAATATTAAATATAAGTTAGTCCATTGTGCTTCCAACATTGAAAGCCGAAGTCTCTTTTCAACTGGAAGCTATCAATCTTGCGACCTGTTGAATAGGGGGCATATTTAAGCTGCTTTGTTACTGGTTCTGTCCTGTGATTTGAAAAAGCTGTCCCAAAAAGCTAGTTGTGACTACTACACTTCTAAACCTTATGAGGGACCACTGGGGGGTCTGTTTTGCTCAGTATGTGTTAAAATTGTATCAAATGGTTTCCTGCTGCACGTTTTTGTGATTTATTCCTCTTTGTGTTTCCTGTTTCCCTGGTTCTGGTACAAAGCGGGAGGTTGGGTCATTAAACCTGTTGGTGCACCACTGCTTCCATGTCACTTTCAGGAAAAAATAGCAATTACGATGGAGGCTGTGGGCAACCCGAGCCCAGCTCTGATTTGTTCAATCTGCTGTTTCCATTAAACTTTAACAGGACATATGTTGCAGCTCATTCCTTGAGAGAATTCCCTTCAGATGTACCTATATAACCCTGGTACATGGCCAGGCAATTTTAAAGAGCATAAATTATGGATTTGATCCAAACCTATATATCATACAATATTAAAGTTGATTTGTGTCAGAAGAGATAATAAGCACCAACATGTTGTAGCATAACTTTGCCATGTTATTATCTATAGTGTCAGATTTCAATATTCAGTTTGATCTTGATTGTATATATGCATACCTAAAGCCTTTTTATTTAAGAATTTTGTTTTGGATGACCATGGAAATTGTATGCAAACAAATGTAATCCTCCATTTTGTCTTGTTTGAACCAAAAACACTTGTACTGTTTATCACACGACTGTGGGAGCTTCTGTAATGCACAGCACAGCAAGTCCATGGCCATCATCATTACATCCACACTACTGCGGACACTAATGGCCCTCTCCATCCTGCTGCCTCGGCACATTCACCATGCTCATCTGAGACACCAACCAATACATTTATTCAGCAGAGGTGAATTCAGTGCTCTTTTAAATCTAGACACATGTACAGACCCTTGTAGTAGAAAGCCACTGCAGATGCATTAGTGGTGGTGACTTCCACTTTGGAACCACTCAAATCAAAGACGGCTAATTGAGGAGATTTTCCTGCTCACTTGAAGCCAAGGAATGGTGTTGCTTATTGGCTTGAATACTGGGGGTGGAGAGTGGAAAGAACACTGGTGGTAGTGTTATAATGGGGGGATGGTATCTTGGTGCTGCTTTGTAATTTAAGACTTTTTTATTTATTTGTATACACAAAAGCCAAATATACATTGGAAGTACTTAATAAAAGAGCCCTTGTGAATATTGCAGTGGGTGATTTATTACTTCTATTTTAACATGGTGTTAAGTGCAGTATTTGGAAATCAATATAGGGTCGTGACAAGGCACATTCATCAAGTTTGTTTATTCCTTTAGCGGCCGTGGTGCTTCTTTACATGGCCATCTTTTCCCTATTACATGCTAAGGCGGATATAATCAAACCCCCTAGTGTTGTTTGGGCAGTGGCAGTATAGATTTTCAGCTGTCCCAGTGAACCCTGCACCATTTGGCCCACAGTCTGTGCTTCCCTGCGTAAAGGCACGATCACCCCTCCTCCTCCAAATGTACACTTTACAAATCAATACATGCTTGCACTAATTTCACTGAGTGCCCCAGAGAACTTGTCCTACATTCACTGTGTACCAGAGGGTAGGTAAAATCATTTGTGGGTGCAGTGGTGTCCTTGGATTGTTTCATTTGAAATTACTGTAACATAACAGTATTAAAATTCTCAGAAGGAGTTGATGAAAAGGGCACTGGTGTTCATTAAATGAAAAATGTTTTGCTTTTAACGCATTTTTGGTGGATACAGCTTTATTTCTGTTAGCAGCTAAATATGGTTAAGCCCAAGGGAAAGGAACGCAATCAGTTGGAACCATTCATGAACAAATTTGAGTAACTAAGGTGAAACAGCCAAAGTAGACGACCATGATTTTTTTAATCCCACATCAAGACAACTAGCACATATATTGGAAGCACGGTGTGTGCGTTGCTCAAGAACATAACATGATATGAGTAGAGCCTGCCTCAAATTCTCAAGAAATGTACTGTAATGTAATGTAACAAAGGCTCTTGAGTAAACCATACAGGTCAACATCACAGTTACCAGCCAATCACCCAAAATGTAATTAACTTTCTACAACATTATTTTTTAAAATGTGTGATACTTAACGTAAGCATTTGTGAAAAATCATTCCCCTTTCAGTGTTTCAGAGCTGGTGAGGTTACTGCTGATGATACTGCTTGCGGTACAGTCAATAGAGCCCCACACGGGAGACTGCAGGGGCTATCCTACCTGATGCTGATCAATACTCATTCTGTGCGATCAATTTGCCATGTGGGAATCCCTGCTGCTACTTTTGCAATGGAGCTCAGCCAAAATTGGTCTTCTGAGGCCAGCAATCAAAGTTGTTAAAGGTACAGTCATTGCCGTATAAAAGCTTTAATTATTGCTATATATTGAGCCATAATGTAGCTGTGGAATATAGGAACACAAGCTTGTATTGACCAACAAACTGAAATGCTGTTAACCATGTGTCTTCATTGCGCCAATATCTGCCACTGCTCCCAGCCCTCTGATTCACCAGATTGCCAGATTGGGGTTTAATTATATTACTCTTGATGAACCAGTAAGACTAATGCAATTAAAATCTTATCCTGATGTAATGCAGCGCTTGGAAATGGAACAGCAATATTAGTGGAAAAGATCATCAGGACAAATTCTTTGTATTGTTACAAAATACACAAAGATGATATTTTTTGCATGTAGTGAATACGGGATGTGAGGATATACAAGTTTAACAGTGCGATATTTCGGTATGAATCTCACAGTACGATATTTATTGCTATATTACAGGAACAGTCTGGTGGAGTAAATGTACTATGTCCAGACAAACTAAACTGTTTAATTGTATGCAGTTTTATAGTTTTAACACTTTCTTGTTCTGTGGGTGGTACTCTACAAACAAACAAATTTCCCTTGCCTACTCAATAAATAAAATAATAAAAATAAGTTCATAAAGATAAGTTTATAATCTAGTAATTTTGTCAACATCAGAACACATACGTGACTCACTGGCTGTGTTCGGCAGTGCACCTTGTGCTGTTGTAGTGCAGTGCTGTTGATCTGAACTCTTTTAGCCTGAACTGCACTGTATTTTTGATGAATTTGTAGAAGTTTTCCGAGTGTCATTTTGCCAGGCGAGTCCTCATGGTGCTTGTATTTCCCGAGGACACATACGCTGTGTCTGAGCAGAGCTAACGCAACTACGTTGTTGTTCATCTGTCTCCTTTCCTCCTTTAGTGCTTGAGGTCGAAACCAAAATGCATCTTGGACTTAAAAGCAGCAGGAGCATCTAATGTCTCTGCTGAGCCTTATTCTTATCCATTCTCTCTGACACAAACTCAAAACTATTATTTTGGCCACAAATACTTGCCGTTTAATGCCAAAAAAAGACCATGACCATATCGAGACAATTTTGCTGTTATTGCGATATCACCACTACCGTTAGATACATAGCAGTGAAAGAGGATATGGTAGTCAAAAGGAGATGGAAGAGGAAACGACTGCATGAATGATTCACTCTAGCAACCACTGAATGAAAATTATTACACACGAGTCTTCAGTGTTATTAAAATGTATTCCAATAAAGAAATATTCCAGTATAAAAGAAAATAAACTAAAATGTTATTGACTGATTAACTCAAGGAACAAAATCCACTGGTTAGCCTAGCTTGTACAGTTTTTAGTTCACTGCTCTGTGATCAATTGTATTTGCCAATATGCTCAGTGTGGATTAGCTTGAGAGAGCTCGGACACGGCGCTGACAGCTGGTGATACAGAATCATAGCTGACAATGGAGAGAGCCGTCACTGCGATGAACTGTACCTCCCTTTGTTCGTCAGTGTCCCATGCATTATACATGATGTTGTCGCGGCAGATGTAGCACATTTAGACAGGAGATTTGGAGATGAAAGCTGGGGTGTCAAACAGAGATGAGATTCCCCCGGACTGACCAGAGCTCCAGCTGTGAACACAGTGGGAGATAGACTCACGGATCAATCAGTGCTGCAGCTAATGGAACTAACACAGACAGGAGTTCTGCTGCCTCCATTAGACTCAAAAAGGTGCAGCCAACTAAAGTCAAGTCCTCTGTCTTCTCGCACATCAAAGTGTCTATTAAACAGTCTTTTGTGTAAGTATCTTGACAAAAAGCGTTAATGAATATTTTTTTGTGTATTTGATAAAAGCTTTATAGGGCATTGAAAAATAAAACACCTTTGTTTAACTAATCATCATAACGTAACAAAGAATAGCACAGTTAGCATATAATGTCACGCCTTTTACCCATCATCAACAATGCATTTAAAAACAAAACACAAGAAAAACACAAAATGCAATAATTGATCAGACTTAAACTACTACTACAGACTTAAACTACAGTTTGTGTAAACCCCTCTTATGTGGGGTGACCAGATTTTCACAATTCAAAACTGGGATGCATCCAGATTGGGATTCTCGACTCATTTGTGGGTCTGTATATAATCTGAGCGACTTTTTTGCTTTATGGTCATGTTTTTCTCTGTATTTTAGTTAAACAAACAATATATTCCTCTCTTTATTGTAAACATATGGGACACCTGTGACATTTCTTGTTTAAAACTGGGACAAATGAATGCTTTTGGATAAATCTCCTGGGACAGAGGACGCAGGACTCAAAACTGGGACTGTCCTGGGTAAATAGGGACTTGTAGCAGGAGAGGATCACCCACTCAAGGGAAACGTTTTGCTCCTCCATAGTCACTGCATATACGGCCAATCTGTCCTTGACAATGACACCTCACCCCTTTCAAATTATATATACATTATACTGTACTGTGGGAGTGTTTGGGGCCCCATGTACACAACACCCAACATTATAAAATCAAGAACCTCTATCAAGTCCACACAGAAATCTGAATTCTCAATAAATCATTTATAAATAACACTGATTCCTAAATGCAAACAAAATGTTGTTGAGGGAAAAGTGCAGTCAGATGTTCTGTCCCTGCTGCACCAGTCCAAAACAGAGCAATTCTAAAACGTCCCTTTAATAGAGTCTTTCAGGGAGGCACAGGAAGAGGAACAAATGCCCCTATTCAAGCCCGTCCAAAATGCTAATGCCTCCGGCTCTTAACACGTTTATAAGAGTTCCCATGTCACGACACGGCATGGTCCGCCCTAATGGTGGTCGTGGCTTGGGATTGCTCCAGAAAACCAGACGTATTAGGGAACATGACACATATGACAACAAGGGCCACTGGTTTCCGGGGCGATGCCTGAATGAATGTTTTATTTTTTCTCTTGGGATTTTCTCCAAAGCATGTTATGTCACATTCGTCATTGGCATTTTGCTTGAATGGTCTTGCTACTCCACGAATAGGACCAGACTGACATTTTAAATATCTATAAAAAGTTACTAGCAAGCCATGTGCCTCTGTTGTCTCTGGGTTTTTACAAAGAGACTGATAGTGCGGCTTCTATTGAGGCCATTGCGGTGCTGTTTATTGAAATCCCGTAACTATGTCCTCTTATATGTAAATTATTGCAACACAAGGTTCTCTATTGGCGTGGACTGGCAAGTAAATGAAGGGCGCGCAGGGTTTAGCGATTGCTCAGAAAGTCATTACTTCTTATCTGTGTATAGGGAGTAGGGAGACACTCTCACAAGCAGCTGCCACCAAGCCGCATTGATAATATATGGGCTCCTTTAAATGCTTTTCTTTCCCGACATTCTGCTCAACCTGTAAAGCGCACTCAATATATCGACCATTTTGAAAGATCAGGCAGCTCACCACGTCAAACTCCAGTTGAATCTGTAATTCTATTTTCAATATGTTATTTTCTGATGCAAAAGATTACAGTTGTTTTAGAGTGACGTGCTGACAGGACAAGCAAAGTATTGGCATTATTGAACTCTTTAGACAGACATGCAGTGATGTACTGGGAAGGCCAGTTGTAAAGGTTTTCCACTGAGACTGGGAGCAACGAGATAAGGCAGTTTCGAGTTTCAAATATGGAACGAGAGTGGTCTGTTTTGTTGCCATGTGCAGTATTTTGTAGCCAAAAGTGGATTAGTGGCCTAAACATGCACCAGCTTTTGTTTACCCATCATAACATCTATTTACTATAATTAGGTTGATTGTAATTGATTATGTGTACAAAGTTAGTGCTAACACAGCTTATTCTTTGCAATAGATCATTGAAAACATTATGTGCAAGAAGGAAATATGAGCAAACAACAATTTTATGATTAATTATGCCAGTCAGTTTACCCATTTGATGCAGTGAATATAACACAAAAACTACATTTTAAACTTAGCCTTTTAAGCATTTGATCCATGTGGACATCCAGTTTGAACGTCAAGGTTTGCAGTTGAGATGTTTGGTTTTTTTTTTTTTTTCTGTAGGACCTCAAATATTTGTCATGAAATAGACCACCGTTGACTCCTGACAAACATGACTTGTATTATGGTCAATGACACATCCCATTGTAGCCTTTGTTCCATGGTTTAAAATACCGACATAACTTCATTTTCATCATTTAGTCAATTCTTTGGAGATATGGGTTAAAAGACATAATTAGATTGAGGGTTCTAGTAGCTTTATGTATTGGCTCGGTCTTTTGATGTCCCTTTGCGGTTCATTCAGTACATTGTCTTCAGTCAGCGGTTAACCTGATTTTGTGGGAGCTTCATGGTGCTACTGAGAGGTCAGTGCTATGGCGACGGATAAACCACAAAGCAAATCTATAATGAGCTTGTGTTAGCTAAAGTATCTAGCGTTTCTTCGAGTGATACAGATCACCTGCCACTGCTAATGATTTCTATCTCCATTTCCAGATCGGCTGTAAGTTCAATTTATATGATTAAACAAATTAGATTTTATCCCCACTTAGCACAGATGCCCAACCGCAGCAGAAAGATAGTGCTGCCATACTTGCCCCAAGACTCAGCTTTAACAAGTGAACAGTTGTTAGCTCTGAATATTTAAGTCACTGCCACTTATACAAGTAACAGTGTCTCATTTGACAAGATTTTGTTTTTCAACCTCCTCCCATGATCATTTATGGGTATATGGTCCTTGGTACAATTTGTAATTATGGGAGAACCATGCTATACTTACATCTTAAGTCAACTGAGAACCAAAAGCTTACGTAAACCTTGGTTCTAACATTGAAATTCTACCCCAAAGTATTTACAAAATTGAACAAAGTTGATACCTTAAGTATACAAAGTGAAAGAAGCAAAATGACTCATGCCTGGGTAATTGGTCAAAACGAGAAAGTTGGAGAAGGAAGCAAAGCCAGTACTTGTGCACTTGCCTGGTAATTTCACAGCGGAGCATGTTGTGATGAATAGCTCTGTAACAACCCAATGCAAGGTCATGATAATGAGTCATCATCAGGAAGGAAATTACATAGATTGTTCTTTTTAATAGAGCAATAATAAGCCTCACTAATGCTTTGGCACTCTCCATGACCTTGTTCACATTAGCAATCATGTTGTAATGGTCATGCCCTTATGCTCTCCATTTTGGCTGTACCTACAGTAGTATCAGTAACACTGCGGTGTTTGCTTTCGGCTCTCCCGTAGAAGACTTTTACTACAACAAGCAGCAGACCTCCACCCACACAAACACACAAAGCACTATTCTGTCTTTAGGCTCAGCTTTTGAAGTTGGCCCGACAAAAAACTCCAAAAGCTCCTTTCACTGGATTTTAAATAACCTGCGTGTCTTTTAACACGTGAATAGAAGATTTATACGTGCTGGACCCTGACATTTTTTCATGTATTTTGACCATTTTTGAAGTGATTTTCTACAATTATGGCCTCTTATTTTTTGTCATGTAATTCGGGTTAGGTGCAATTCTGAAAGTGCTTATGACGGGTTTACATGTTTTTTGTTTTTTTTTATATTATTATTATTACTCTGTTTGGTAAGATAGTACCTGTGGTAAATATTTATCATAGTTTTACATTAGTAAAACTATGATAAATATAGTGATAGTTTGTGAAGAAAAGTTGAAAAATGAAAGTAGAAAATTACAGGAAGTAGCTGAGTTCTAAAAAGGATTGATACACAGAATTGCATCCAGAATGCAGGGATAATTTATTTACTCACAAGCAACACATTTTTCAGACCGTTTAAACATAAAAAAAATTAAATTAAATTAAAAAATCACTTATTGTAATATATTTTTATTTACCAAATAATGACTATTTTGGCACTTAGATGAGCTTTGGATTGCTAGATCTTTACTTCTACATATGTCACGTCTGCTCATGTCCAACCAGGAAATTAAATTATAAACTACACAATTATTAACTAACTAACTAAATAAATGCATATTTTTTTGTTAAATATTTCACCCAGATTGTATTTGTCATTGCACATGTACTTGATGCATGTTTCATGGTGAGACTCCTGTACACCTGTTTGCCCCTGTAGCTCACTTTATCTAATCCCTTCCACATGCAGCTCAGCCACTGGCGCACATAAACTCTACAAGAGTTATGGAAACCACTGATTTTTATTATGGGCTATTCAACATTTCACAGAATAATGAAACTGTACCTGCCTGACTTCACCCATAAATCCCTGGTTATTTATAACATGGAGAGTGGCAATCCCCTACTTCGTACTTTATACCTGTTTGTTACACTTCTCGACAGGTCCCCCCAGTCACTTAAATAATTTATACTGCTTCGAACTTCTATGAGCCAGCTCACTGCCCCGAGTATCATACAGTGTGCAAAATCCCGAGACATCTGTAGCAGAAAACCAGATACGCTTATGATTTTAAACTGTCACGTGATGTTTCTCATCCACTCAGTTTTGTGCCTGTGGGCTGCTGCACCTGACGTTTGCTAATTAGATATCAAGAGAGATTCTGAGAATAATGAGACATGGGCTTTCCCATTGCATGTGCTCATTCTGTGGTAAAAGTGTTGGTTTATAAACATAAGTACGACGAGAGCTTAGAGTTTAAAATAGCCAATGGCAATTTGTTTTCTTTCCATGGAAATGCATCTCCTATGTGTCTGGTGGGAATAATGTTTTCACACATTTTGAATAGATCTGCATCTGTTCAGTCTAGTAAACAGTGATGAGCTAAAGTGACACAAAAGTATTGTGGTTAAGTTTGTTCATTGTAGCAATTAATTATTAAGATATCCGATTAAGACTCACTCTACTGCATGGGGCCTCATCTCATTAAGACTATAGTGAACAAATATAAACAAAGTAGGTCTGCTGAATTTTAGACACTGGGTAATATCGAGGAACCATTTCCTTTGTCTGGATTTTGTCAAAGTAACAAAGAAGTAAGACAGTTCTCAGCCCACACACATGCCTCAAGTGGAGCTCCAGTGTTCTTTTTATATGCTGGCTGAATAGCTGTGAGGATGAAGCCTGAAAAGTTGAGCAGCCAGCCTATTGAAGGGCGTTTCTGTGTAAAAACACACAGTGCCTCCACCTCAGCCCGCCGCCCCTCCCTCACGTCTTTCCTCGCAGACAGACAACTCTAATTCCTCTCAAATATTGCTCTCCCTTCACATCTCTTGTGGGGCAGCCAAGTGAGACGGATCCCACCAACATTTTCCACTGCAGGATTAAGTGTGCACCGCTTTGCCCCAGTGGTCCTAGAGGTCTCACCCCCCCCAGACGACTCGGCCTTAAAAGGTTGCTAGATCCTCACTGCTTCTTATGAGTGGGCGTGAAACTGACTGATCTTCCCTTGTAGATGGGCAGAAAGCTTGTTTTCTGGATGGAATTAATCCAATTTTGTTGGCATTATAATTTCACGGCGTGCTTGGTGGTAACGCCTTGAGTGTGCACAGAATGGGCGTTTTCTCTGACAGGTGGCTCCCGCTGATGAAGTAGATCGTCTATTCAATTAGCTCATTGCCTCCAGGACCTTATGATTGAATTAGAATAGAGTCACACTGTGCATTTCTAGCGTATGTTATGAATGTGGAAGGCAATGAAGTGAGATTTCCAGTTAAAATGTGCATACACAATCATTTTAGGTTAGCTCAGCATATGTGGGTCAAAGCTCACTTGGAACACACTTGTTTTAGCTGTGATGGGTATGGTTATAATGCTGTATATTATGATTTTATGAGTCATTGATTTACATAATGTTGCATTAACATACTTGGTAAATGAGTTGGTATTGAGGTGTGAACATCTTATATTTGTGCTTTGTTCAATGAGGGAAGAACAACGGAAAAGCAGAACAAATTGCCAATTCACACCTACACTCTCCATTTGCTTTTACTGTCCATAAATCACTTTGAGACTGATGCAAGAAGATGAATGGAGATTCAATATTTCACTCTAGGTCTTTGTTATTGTAAAAGCAGGTTCTTTTCTCCTCAAAGAAAGGGGACATCAAATTACATTCTGGTTGGCATGAGTCATTTTTGTTGTTGCAAAAAATATTTGAAGGCTGTAGGTCCTGAGTGGAAACCATCGAGCTTCGGTTGTCATGGCCACATATTTTAACACGTCATCTGTCTTAATGAATGCATTTTCAAGCTCATGTTTGCCTCTGTATGTTCTGTCAGCTATGCACACAAACCAAATAGCTGGAGACTAGAGCCCCTTTTTCATTGCATAAAGTGACCTGAAGGGAATAGCTTATTGATTCTTGGGGCTACCATGATTAAGTCTGCTTCTAAGTAGCCACTTCATCTGAACTTGTCTACACAGGCCACGATAAGAGCCCGAAAGATCCCAGTACTTTATTGCTGCTGACTGTTTCGTTTGAACTCTGCCCTGCAATGAAAACATGGCTGCTCGTTTTTGCTGTGTGTGGGTGCATTAATCGTAATCACTTCAAATTTTGTGGAAAACAGACAAAAAGACCTTCACACATTCCTTTATCTCCAACTAACGGAAAGAACTTTACTGTAAGATCAATAGCTGCCTCATTCTTTCTTTGTTGGCATAGCAACATGTACGCTGACAAAAGCAGAGACGCAAAGGTCAACAATTGTATCTATGTGAGAAATTATATGAGCAGCAGAATAACACAAAGGTTATCAAAGTAATTGTGATGAATGTTGTTGAATGACTCGCAATCGGTCAAAGATATTTGAAGTGGGGTCAGGGGAATAGTAGTAGTGTTGTGATGGTTTTGTCACTGGGCTGATATCACTTTAAATATGAGTGTATACACAATATATTGAAATATATATTGTTGGTTTCAGCTGCTATTTGGTGTCAGATAGCTCATAACTTCTATCCTTCCTTTGCATTTATTTATTCATTTGACAAGAACCATAGACATTTGAGACTGAAATATGAACTGATGAATACATCCAAAACGTCATGAATTTTGGACATGTTTTGACAGTTCTAAATTACAGATACAACAAGACTATGAAAAAGAAAGTAAAAGAACAATTCAAATCTGTCACTACTATGGATCATACCTGGACGCCTGAGGGATTATACAGACATAAAAAGAAAGGATATTTTGTTATTTGTAGAGGACATTCTGTTATCTTAAAAATTGTATATTGACAATTGCTTCAATCTGATTTACTTGATTCGATTGCAATATGTTGTGCAACTCTAGTTTGAATGTATTTTTGATGGAGAGCCCTTCTGTATTCTGAAGATGCTTTTAGTCAAAATGTCTATATTCATAAATACTTGAACTTTGTCACACTAATATTCAAATGGGAAGCTCCTGTCTTATTGCACTTTTCAGATTGTATAGCCATCAATTTTGTATTTGTAGCATGCAACCGGGCATATAGAGACAGGGAACAGACGCTGCTGTACACTGGAGTTGAGCTGGTGTGTTAATCACGGCTGAATATCAGTGTTTAGTGCCATGATCACTGCAGTAGACCATCTGTTAATCTGCGACCTGCTGCTCAGACTGGCAGACCTATATTACCCTGCGCTTGGCCCCAGTATACATCCCTTTAACTTCAGTGAGCAGAATGGAACTGCCCAACACTCCCATTTACACAAGCTAACGTACAGTTGAGTAGATATTTCACGACTTGTCTCCTGTACTTTTGATTTACCAGCTGTTAAAGGGCTCTTGTTTGATCGCATGCTTTGTAGTGTGCAGCATTGAGTAAATCAGATGTCAACTCGTATCTGGAAATAATTGAGGGAACTATTAAAGTGTCACGGGTAGGGACAGATATATGCGGTCAATTTGAATGCTGGAATTTTGCCTGTTTTTCACTTGCCGTCAAGGGCCATAAGCACAAAAGTCCCCAGAAGAAAGGTGCAAGCTTTTATTTAGTTCAAATTGAGCTGCTAAACAAATAAATGGACATCCATTGTTACGAAGCATCTGTTAGCAGTGCTACGACGCGGAGGAAATACTAAACTTTTCTGCAAGTGATCAGCATGAAGATACACTTGTTACTATGGCAACTTGCAAGAAAGCAGTACTTTTTTGTATTGATTCGGAGTGTCAGAGAAATGCTATCGGCTCGAGGCAGGCAGCTTATATCAGAAGTGCCAGGTTGGAGGGGTTTTGACCGTTTTTTGACAGACCGGGGGAACAGACGACTTTCGGGTAAATTGGGCTGCGTGCCTGAAGTTCAATTAAAAGCTCCACACTGTGTGCAGACAGCATATTTGCCAAATGGTGCAAAAAAGTGTAAATCAATCATTGTGCGATATCAGCAATCTGCCTGTCCTTCAGCAAAATTAATAGCGCAGACCTACTTCATTTTTAAAAGATATTCCCATTAGTGCAATAGCATTTATCTTAAGCTGACTGGAGGATGGGGATTGTAAGGTATTGTGTGTGCAAGGCGTGGAAGCTTAGCAGTTACACAGATTTTAGTGGGGCCGTGAACCCCAACCACCTGCATTTTTCTTCCTCTCGTGTTGAAGAGCCATTGGGGTACAGCGTGGTTTGAATGGTTTTTGTTTTTTCCCCAGTCTCATCCACTTGGGTTGCCTAAGGGGGGTTGCAGGTCAAGAGAGCGTTATTTTAATTCCACTGACACGATACGCTTGCAGGCCTCCATCTTGTAGCGGTCAGATAACATTTGGCGATTGCTGCTTGGGGCTGATAAGACAGAAAGTGTCATAAATTAGGTGTAAACATTTGCTGTTAGGGCACACAACATCATGCCCTTTTTTGAAATTAAATTCTTCCTCAGAGTGACAAATTATACTTGAATGTATCACAGGGAAACTATGTTCTGACTATAAGCTTCACACCTGCTCATACTGTGCTTACATTTCCTACTTTTTTATTCTATTTATTGTAACAGTTCTTTCTTGAGATTGAGGCTTGAGATTGGTACAGCATGTACACTTTTATAATAATGTTTTTTTTGGCTAGCAACATTGTGTAAAAGATGAGCTAGTTGTATGACTAAAGCAGAAATTTATTAAGTTGTACTTAAGGCTTTGACATTCTCACTTACTTTTTCCAATTGGTTCGAAGGGTGAATAAATGTTTGCCTTTTTGCCTGCTTAAGTCATGTCCAAATCAGTGAATCAACTGGACGGAAAGTGTGAATGAGTCGAGCACCGGACAAAGGGGAAGAGGCTTTCCCCGGGGCAGTGCCCAGGACAATGTCAGGTTTGTCTGGCCTGAGTGCACCAACACTAAGCCATTCGGAACTGGCAGCGCTCCCCAGTACCTACCCATCTCCCCCCGGCATCCAGAGCCGTCCAGCCCGGAGCACTAAGCATTTGTGCAAAGTTCATAAGGCTTCCCTCTGTTTGTGTGGCCATAATGGCCGCTCCATCCTGCTGTAGCTCAGAGAGTGCTTCTGAACCGTGAGGGCCCGTGTGAGTGTTCTCACTGCCTGACTCTCGCTGTGGTTTTGAAAAGACCAGTGTCCCCACGGGTTTAAGTCGCCACTTCCAATTGACTTTCTCTCAAGCTGCTCTGCATAAATGTAAGATTCAAAACATTTTAAATTAAATCCTTGTGCATAAAGACTGGAATTCCAAACTTTGAGAGATTGTTTAATTTAGAGGATCATACATAGACAGAAGTACTTTCACTCACAAGGGGGCATTATGTACCACCACTTTGCCTAGCAGAGACAATCATGTTTTAATATGACAGCACATTTTCACTTTTGTTGCATGAATAGCATAATAAATATTTTACATTTCTACGTTAGTGGCATGTCACGACTTGTATTGGATTAAAATAGGCTCTGAGTAAAAGACCTGCTCAACGGATGTTTCTATAAAGGTGCACTCTCACCTCCACAACTGTCAGAGTTAGTGGGGCCTGAGAGATAATAACCTTGTTATAGGTGGCTGTAAGTCTTGTGGAAGCAGCCGTGCCTTTGGTTGGTTTTTCACTGTGGTTCCAGCCCACATCAGCATAATTCAAGCATGACTCTCCTCCCCCTTCTCATTTTCTGCCTTTCTCGCTGTTAAACCCCAGTCCCAGTCTAGGGTCCACACCATACATCATCCAGGGCAGGCCGCCTTCACTTCCCTCCCCCCATGTGCCGTGGGAGAGAGGCTGTTTCTGCTGCCAGACTCTTATCAACAGTCCGTGCACTCTCTTGTGAATGGTCATACAGTCAGAGCGCGGTCCGTTTCTATATAGTGGAGAAGTCTGCTCTCTGTTCAGCGAGGTGTAACAGCACTTTTATCCAACCTGAACGGTAATCAAACCCCGATTTCCCAACTCGATTTTCCCCTTTAACGACGAGAGCACACTTCAGAGATCCAGCCCGCACTGAACTAATGCTTGATGACAATGAGCAGCATTAAGGAGATTGTGGTGGCTGACAGAGGAGGATTGCTACTGAAGCAACACTCCCTTGACAGATTTGCACACAGCGGGTGATCTATGGTCCCTGCGTCCACTCCGGCTTGTCTATTTAATGTTACAAATAAATGCTTTTCAGGTGCACCAAGCATCTTTCATGGTGGACCCAGAGGGGGGCGAGATAGAACTTGCATTCCTACACTTTCCCTTTGTGTACATGCAGTGAATGGGCTTTAGATCCAGCTTTGTGTGTGATTGTCGGCAGCTTAATGAGCGTCTTTGCCAAGGCTTGAGGCTTTGGCAACATATGTGACTACAGTGGCCCCCGTCTGCATGACACATCACTAAGGGGCTCTGCATTCGCCTTTGCATTGCACGGATGAGATTTCTTCTAACACGTGCTTCTCATTGCTTCTGGATGTTATTACCTGCAGTGGAATAGTTACTGCTCTCATGGGGACCGGTGCTGAGGATGGAGTAAAATCTTGTAAGTTTCGTCTTCTTTCTAGGGATCATTGTAAAGCTGTGGCGGCACATTTATGCTAAGCATGTTTTGGTCTTCCCATGAGTAAGAAAACCTCTAGGCAACATGTTCTCAGAATGAAAGCTGATCTTAGGCGTTCTATATATCTGGTGCTTTTATTGTCAAAGTAATTGTGATATTTTTTACTGATTTAAAGGTACTGCAACTATATATTCTATAAGTTATGTTTTACAAGTTACAAAACATTGTTTTGATGTCAACAGTAATAATTAAATAGTAAATTTGATAGATGGACTCCGCAGTACTTCAGTTCTAGTATAAGCAAATATGGTTTTCATAATTTGTCTGGAATTGTTTTATTTGTGGTGACACAAAAATTGTATAAACATAAATGACTTTAAAAGAAAACTTTCACTGTTGTAGCTTCCAATGCATTTTCTTTCAGTGTTTGGGTAGCTGTGTGCACACCTTGTCTTACACTCCTGTCCAAAAAAATATATGTTTGAAGATTTCCTTTTGTAAAGTTTCTTTCAGGTTGAAATATTAGGTTTTTTTTCTTTCACGTGGCATAATGGAGTTTGTGGTTGACAGGCCATCCTGTCCTCTTTTCAAGGTCAAGGAGATCCTTGGCATCCACCTGTTTTGGCATAAACCCTTTGTTGCTTGCCAACAGTTATACGGTATGCACCAGTCTTTCTTGGCAGGTTGAATATGTGTTGGTAAAAAAGCTTAAAAGAAAGTTGGTATGTTGCTTGTATGTTGAAGTACAGGGTGAAAATAAGAGCGGGTGAAAATAAATAGAAAAAAGTAAATAGGCTTTTGGAACTAGCTCTGATGTGGCATTAAAGTGAAGAAGCTTTACCTAGAATTAAATCAAAACCTCAATAAATCAGCTACACCTTCCTCCGTGGAACATCCAGTGTAAGAGCCTGTGATATTTTGGAACATTTAATCTTGAGTGTCTTCACTCCATGTGCTCTGTCTCAATACAACCTCACTTTGACCCTGGAAGCGACAAAGTGCCACCGGAACTGGGCCACATTGCCGACAGCTGCGTCAAAACAGCCTCTACTGTAACACTATCCAGATGCTCAGTGTAGCACTAACAGGAAACTCACATCCTCACCCTTCCACTTCACCAGCTAAAATTAGGATTACAATTTATATGTGACACCTGAAGCAATGACAAAATGAATGAGTGAATATGAAATGTGATTGGTTTGCTCTCGAGTGCTGTTGGGACATCAGAAATTGGAAGTTGCTGGCAGAAATAAATTGCCTGAAGATTTGATGGGAGTAAGGATTTGGGATATAAGAGCCATCGATCATGTCACGCGGAGGCACAGTCACGTCTGGGGAAATTGCCAGCATCAGTCAGAGCGAGTGAATGAACACGGAGAGGGGCATGCTGTGTTACTTCACACAAAATAATCTGTCCGTCCCTGCAGTCCAACCTGTGAATTCATCTCTCTGCCAGCTCCACAGCCAGGATCACACACTAATGTGATTATTGTCCCGGGCAAGGGCCACTCCTGAGGGACTTCAAAGGGAGCACATCAGAGGAAATATGAAAGTAGAGCTGTAAGCCTCGTCCCTGCAGGTGCACTGTACCTACAACCACCTCACTGTCATTGTTTGCGCAGGTTCAAAGTCTACAGCCTGTGACGACAACTGTTGTGTAGCTAAGACAGACAAGGCGCTCACGTGACATGACTGAATGTCTTGTCATGGCGCATGTTCTGGCATCAGCGGAGATATGTAGTAACGAGTGTAAAAATGATTATGCATTTTAATGAAACTTCTTAATTACTGTAATCATACTAAATCTGATTAATGAAATGAGGACAGATTATCTATCCTGTCTATATTAAAGAATCATTGGAATTTAATTTAAAAAGGATGACTAATTGATTCTATATTGTATTAGAAACAGCATTACCTTAGGCCAGGGGTCTGCAACCACTCTCTAAAGAGCCACATGCGGCTCTTTAAAGCCTCTAGTGCGGCTCTTTGCACTTTGATTGAGAAAAACAAATGTGGGTATACTTTAATAAGTTTGTATTTGTGTTTGTAGCATACCAAAGAGTATTCATTCTATTGAAATTATTTGTATTGATTTATATTTGTTTACTATTTGTCTAAGCAAATCTCATGCATAAAATTGGAAAGAATAATGATAATTTTGTAGAGTAACTATTACACATAAAATGGACCAGAATGCAGGAAATTACATATAATTTGCTCAAAACCCCCAGACCCCCTAAAAACACCAAATAAGTCCACAAAGTTCATAAAAACTAAATGTTATATATTCTTTATAATGTATTAATAGCTGCCAACAGTCAGCTTACTTCTTTTAAATGAATCTATTAATCACTTCATCTCGTTACTTAAAAAAACGCATGCCTCTTTCTCACTTTCATTTGGTTTGAAATGGGTCGGTGTGGCTCTTTTACTGTTAAAGTTTGCAGACCTCTGCCTTAGATGCACAACAACTGTATTGTAAGTTAATACTGAAAAAAACACAATCTACCCATGACATCTATATAGCACCACGTTTCCTTTGGGTTCCCTTACTAATATATCATGAAATTCAGACATGTTTGGTTTGTCTTCAGCACCAACATCTATCACCATGGAAAACAGTTCAGTCAAATGTATAATTACATTCTCTTTAAAATAAAATCATATTTTAAAGTGACAGCAGGTTTTACACACAATGCTAATGAGCGACTGGGGAAAACCTTTTGCTGGTTTGTCAATGAAAACAAATGAGCTGCTTTTAGAGCCAGAGCTTTTAAATCCAGCCTCTTGACAAGCTGAGTGATTGAGGGGCTCTCGAGGTGTGCAAATGAAGCGCACTTGTCGGAGGGGTCTACGGCTGCTCTCATGTCCTGAAATAGCAGAGTGCATGTGGTAGTACAGTGTGTCTGATTGTACGAGAAGGAGAAGGGTTCACGTGGGGTCGTCGGGTGAGTGTTCATTAGGAGATATAGAACACGGGGGCTCTGACCTCACAGTTCATCACAGCAGCTGCCCTGTATCTGTCTGCAGCCTAATCTTGCACATGTGAGAGGCTGCACCCATTCATCTATCACTGCATATGCCTCTGCTCTTCCCTCTCTTCCCTCTCTCCTCTGTCACTTCTCTCCTCCTCCTTCTCGGCCCTTCACCCAGACTGCTGAAAAATGAACTTGCATTGAACCATCTTGGCTACTCAAGTTCATCAAACACAAAGATCCCATTCAATAGCAACTCAAGTGACTAATAGGTCTTTAGCACTGCCCAATAGGTCTCAAACTGAAGACATGGCTACAGTGGTGGTTTAAATTTAGGCATTTTTTCTAGAGATCAACCGATCTGGGTTTTTTCATTTCCGATGCCAGTTGTTTAGAATACAGAGCAACCGATGGCCGATAAGCTCTGCTGATATTTTTGGGTTGATATGTAGGGCAGATTTTGATTATTTTCCCCAAATGATGTAATTTAAATTTGCCACAAACTCCCCACATGTGCTTTTTTTTTACCACAAACTTACAATAGAGCTGTGTAGTCACATTTTGTGTCTCTATCTCTACATATGAAAGGGTTAATATAAAGCTTTGTGTGTATTTTCTAGGCAGCAGATTGTAAAACTTCTTATGACTGTAACAACAAAACAGGCAGTTATTCTGTATGTTTTATTCTGTATGTAATGTGTTTTATTTACAATTGCATGTTGTAGTATGTTAAACGCTGTGAAATGTTACTTCTGCAATAATTTCCTACAAACTAGTCCATCAATATGTGGCTGCGGCGTTGTTTGTGGGACTGAATGCAGTCAAGGTTTTGTAAAGCAGACCTATTATGCAAAACTGACTTTTTGGAGCTTTTAATGCAAAAGTCAACAGACTTGTTTCTTTTATCAAGTTGTTTTAGATGAATATTGTGATTTAAAATGTGCAAATTATAACATATTTATCCACAGGTGTGGTACATTATAAATAAATAGCAGACACAAGCACAACAGGTCTTTAAATGTGAAGTTTTTGAATTTGTGCTAGTGCTGATACCACATGACGCACTACAATGACACTGTTAGGACCGGGGATTATTGCCTCATTATATATGCCTCATCTGCTCCCTGTGACAATATGCTAGTTTGGTGATATCATAATAACAATTATACATCAGCATAATTGACAAATCCTCTGTTCAGTGCAGCTCTATGCTCAAACACCCACCCAGCCTCCATCATTATCTGAGGGAATGACACGTGGATTTAACTAATACAGTGAAGTGTGACCTTTCCAATGAAGTGAATGACTTTATTTGCCACTTAAAGGCAATATAATAATAATATAAATAAACAAAGAGGTGTACATGAATAGAGATAAAGTTGAAATCATGATATGGCTCCAAGAAAGTTGTGAATATAATTTTTTGCATCTAACTTTCCTGGCATGATTTTTTGTTTCGTATCCATTTAAAGTGAACTACGAATATCCATTAACATTTTTTAAAATTCTACCCCAAAGCTTTTCCTTTTGTTTTCGGTACTTGAAATGTTTGACTTTTTTTTCTCACTCATTTCTTTTAAGTTGAGCCTTCAGTGCTTGAGGAACGCTTGAGCGCAGAATTACACCCTGCATGGGGTAAATACATTTAAACAAGCCATTGAAATGCGCCAGGAAGGAAACTATTTTACAAAGAGCAAATCCAAGCTTTGTTTTGTTACTTAGCGCTTCTTGTGAGCTAAACGATCCGGAGAGTGAACCAAAAGAAACCAAACGCAATGTACTCATTACCACACATCAGACGTCGCTCCAGTCAATTGGTGCTTAGTGTTAATCAGCTGTTTTAATTGCGGCTGAATGATTAAATGCGTTTCAGTGTGAAGGCATTAACGGGACTATGTGAAGGGGAGTGGCGGGCCTGCAAAGAGAATATTTTAATCCAGCCTGACAAGACTCGGATCTGTGTAATCCTTTTAGGGGCTTGCACAGTTAACATATACAGTACAGAGCCTGCCTGTTGTCTTTGTGTGAGCGAGAAGCAGATGGCAGCCGCTCAAGAGACTACTGTAGTGAATGGAGCCCAGACCACACCCGCCCACTACAGCAGACAGCACAGGAGAGCACCTTTCAGGAGGAAATAAGTTTATGTTGGATTTGGTTTTTATACCGGGACTTGAGAATGTTCATTGTGAGACAGAGGAATTTACTCAAAGGTTAAGTGCAGGTGGAATGGCTGTCCAGATGGCTACGGAAATTTGAATATGTTTATTTGTATATTTTTGTTTGCTCAAACTATGAACGTGCTAAAGATAAACCCCTCAACATTTTCAGCAGGTCTCAAACAATAATAAAAAATACTTTTATTTTTCAGTCCTGTTCAAAAATGTAGTAGAAAGTACAGATACCTGCTCTCAAATGTAGTGAAGTCAAAGTATAAGAAAATATCCAAGTATCGACTTAAGTAACATACAGATACCATTTTTTTTTTTTTTTTTTACTTAAGTACAGTACTTCACTACTTTTACTTTGTTACGTACCACCAGTGAAGATTCATATTAAGTATATTCACAATGGGATATATAAAGGTGCATGTAACTTTTCTGACAGAGTACTCACCACTTCCTTGTCCGCATGAAGATGTCATTGCTTCGCCTGGAATGTTCCACAGTATAGCATTAAACTTATCTATGTAGAAAAAGGCATTCTTCCTGTGAGCAGGGTTGCCTCGCCACAGATCTGACCCAATTAATGCATTAATTTCCATACTGTATTTCAGGCCGAGCAATAACATCTCCATAGAGACAAGGAGGTGTCCCCTCCATAAGGTAACATAAGGTCATGGATTACAGGGAATGGATGGTGTGCTTCCAGATTCCTATGGCTCTGGGACTCGCATATATTGTCACCTATATTAACTGATCGAGCCGTGAATTCTTTGCAAGGATGGAAAGTTAAATTCTTGATGGTGTTTTCTCTCTCTGCTCTAATTTTACCAAAACAATTATTTGTCACATGGGAACAACCCTAAAAGGATCTGAAAGACTAGATCTGTCAGAATCTATTAAGTGACTCTGTGCTCTCAAAATTTTGAAAAATGACTTCATCACTGCTAATGACAGTTGATGTGCCAAAAATTAGGTTACAACAGAAGTACATTTTCTGTTGTAATGTAATGCAAAAGTGCTCTATATATGTCAGTCAAAAAACTGCAGTGAAGCCGGGACACGGAAATGGCCTACATCACTTCTTGCTGCATCGAAGTTCCCCTGAGCTGTAGCTTTAAGTGAGGTGAGGGTTCATATTGGCCTTCCCACAGCGAGCAGCTTTTAACCTCCTGCCAACTTCATCAATCTCACACCGCTGTGATCGCTGCTGAAAGGGGCGGGATTAAGACCAGCCTGGTGTTCTTTAAATCAGCCTAAAGGGGGGCCTATAGACTCGTGTGATATAGATCCAGTGGGCAAGTATACCTCCCACCCCCTGACTTCTCCACGGACAGCAACACCCACTAAGCCCCGAGCGAGTGCACCAGATGGCCAGTGTCTTCTTCAATGAGTGTTTAACCAAGGGCGAACAAATGGAATCAAAAGCCAAATGATCAAGCACAGTTGGAGTGAAGTGTAATGTGTCTACACTGGGGTCAGTATAATGAAATAGAACATAATGAAAAACCAAATCAGGGTCTTAGAAGTGTTTTGAAGAGGGTAATAACTATAAGTTGTCCCATTTAGGATAGGAGACCGCAGAAATTCTATTGACGGTTTAAAATGGCATCTGTAATTATATGAATTTAACTTTGAATATTGTAAGGTCAACAGATATGTCTTACTCTGTTTCTTACTGTTTTCATCTCTATATTGGTCAGTCAGTATCAGTCTTAGTAGTATTATGGTCATATTATAGTTGTGATTATGTGTTGTATACTTTCCTGAAGGGTTCTAATGTTTTCGATCAAACCATTTTCTTCATAGTGTCTGCTTTTTTCATCCTTGAAATTGTTAAAGGTCCTATATTACACAAAACTGATTCGTGTGAGCTTTAAGTCATGTTATGATGTTGTTACCTCATCAAAAACATACCCAGAGTGTTTTGTTTCATTCACATATGTTTGAGTAACTCCATTATTAGTCTGTCTACATGTCCAAAGTTCAAAATGCTCTGTTCCACCTTGTGATGTCACAAGGTGATATTTTCAAGTTAGCAGCTTCCTTTTACTTTTAGTTCAGTAGAGATTGCCAATTCCAGGGCAGAGTTTGTGTTTTTAATGTGTGTGAATGAAACTAAATGTTTTTGATGAGGAAACAGCATTATAACATAGATCAGGAAACAGCGTAATATCACAAGTCTTCACAAGTCTCTGCTTTATGAGATTACAGACCATCAAGCAAAGTGCAGAGGTAACATTTTAAGATAATTACGGCTACAATAAGATAAAGGAGGTTTTGGTCTTTTATCTAGCTCTGTGTTGTAGCTTCAAAACAAAATATGTATACTTTCTCAGGGCAGGTTGTTAAAAATGCCGAAATCAACTTCAAAACGTGGCACATCAAGAGGATAAATGATAGACTTCATTATGGAGATTGTGCCTTAAAGAAGCCAATCTCATGCACAAAGCACCAGCCAATTAACCTAAAGCACTTACCTTTTGATTGAATCTGTTTAGCAACATAAATCAGCATGTCTGGGAAACAGAAAACAAAAGCTGCCCCCAGGCTTCACCCATATAGATGACTTATAACACCAGGCCAGTATTCTGCTGTTTCAAAGTAAAGTTGATTGGTTTGAATTGTGATTGAGGACTTACGATTATAGTGCAATTTCTTTGAGAGTCTGTTGAGATGCTGCAGGTGGGAGGTCAGGGGTGAAAGGTCATAAGTCACAACTATTAGTCATAGGAGGACACGTGAGGGCACACTCTGATCTCAAATCGGGCATGCGCTGACGTAAGGGGATCACTTTGTTCAATTAAATCAACAGGAGTGGAAAGCAAACAGTGTATTCAATTCAAATAAAAATATATAATAATGTAATAACTTAAATGAAATATTGATAAAGTTACATTATTGCTTTTGCACACCTGAGTCTATAATAACTCAACAATCTTAGTCCCGCAGTGAACCCAGTTGACTGCACATACAAGACTTACTATAATTTATCTGTCACTGCTGTGAAATAAAACACCAAAACCACAAGTCTTTTGACACCAATTAGATGTCCCTTCAATGCTGATTTCACTATTGCAAATGTTGGCTCTGTTACAGTTGTAATAAAACATTTCCATTCCACGACTCCCCCTCTGCCTTATAATGTAGCTTTTTACAATTAGATGCTTTGTGCTGTTGAGCTAATTGCTCCTTAGTGACATGGTGAGCTGGGTCATAGCCAACAAGAAGAACTAATGACCTGATACTGCAGGGGTCCGGTGATGAGACGAGCTTCCACAGACAATGCTTTTGCGGCTCTCACTGCTTCCATGCACGGAGCAGAGGGGCCAGTTTCACAAAGACCAAGGAACCGTTAGAAGTTTAGGGGCCCCTTTTAAAAGAATTTAAATGGCTGTTAAATGGGTGATGCCATGGTGGTGAACAGATCTTGAGGTGACTATTAACATGGTTACCAAAAGAAATGCTGACCGGATGCTGACCTTTAGGTGAATCATATAGTCTTTAGGGTTCATGAGCCTAATTTCAGTCTTGACATATGGTCTTTTGTGTATAGCATATCTATTCTAATGGAAGGTAGCTTTAATGCCCCTGTACGGAAATTCATTCTCCACCCACTCTTTTCAGTTCACCATCTTTGACAGTACACATAGCCTTCTCCTGATCATGGGCCAGAAGTTTGGTCAGTTTTAAGTGAACCAGACACTTAACATAACTTTTAAAACTCACCCAAGGCTCTGTCTGATCGTAAAAATGAAACAGAGGACCTTCTTGCTCTGAGCTCGCAATGATAGCTTTTTCCTGTTATCCCCTTAAAATGATTGGCTTCCATCTGCGTTCGTGGTAGTTCTGGTAATTTAATGTTCTACAAATCTTTATCAATATCTTGATTAGGCACAGAAGGTAATTTTCGACAAAAAAGCCAGACAGAACCGTCTTATTCTAAGGGTAAGATGTGACACAATTTCAGTGAACTACAATGTGTATACAGCCAACATTTGGTTCAAGGCCCACAGCAATTATACTGCTCATTCTATGCAGTCAGTATGGTAAGACTGTTAACTATATAGATACCATTTCTCCTTCAGGCACCTCAGGGACTGGTATTAGCACCCATAATGTATTCCACCCCCACATTATTAGATTTTCTGTTATTTTTATCAGGAACAAGCAGGCACCCATGTACGATTACACAGTTGTACCTCAACTTTGATGCTTATTTTGATTTGAATGTTGGCTTGAATTTTAGAAATAATTCCTTCCCCATTTCCCATGCTCTGAGTCTGAAATAGCGAACACCTGCCATGCATTATACCACAGGCCCCTTTCATTACAACTGTTACTTATTTATTTATTTATTTCCATTGTTGCTTGGCTTCTCTTGCGACACACATCTGCACACATCAAACTACAAAACTGCGTATGTCCCATGGGAACTCATGATAGGAGTCCTTTAATGTGAAGAATGTTGATGAGAAGGAGAAAGAGTGCAGTGTGCCTGTTATGGCTGGCTGAGCTCAGAGCAGGCTCCCGGTCACGAGGGATTTGTTGTGTTTGGGGTTTTTGCCATACTGTCTGCCAGCGTGTGGGTGGATTCGTGGGGTATTCACCGTCTGCTTTTTTTTTTTTTTTTACAGGTACCGAATATTCAGTGCCGCGCCACAGAAATGAACTGAAGACACACTTGGGGATCTTTTTGGAGAACATCTGACACCTGATAAGCATGGGTCTGCAGAGGAGAGGAGATCCAAAGATGGCGTTCGGCCTGGTCGTCTGCATTTGTGTCTTGTATATGACGGAAGCCTTTGAGATCCCACTGGAAGGTGAGCAATCGCTACTATCATGGAGCATTTTGAGTAGATGCAAACAATGGAAACAGGTGCATATTTTAATAACAATAGGCTTGAAGCTGTCTAGGAATGGAAATGCAGATTTGCTACTAAATATTTAATACCTAATATGCAAACACGCTATAACAGAGCATCAACTACAGGGCTGCAGTTAATGATTATTTTAGTTTTCATTTTTTACATTTTTTTGTAGACTATTTAAATAATTGCTTCTATTACACACAGATAAAGGTGAAATATACTATTAAATACATCTTAAAACATGAAAACAGAACTAGTTCATTTTAAATGGTTTGCAGTGGCCCAAAGTCATTCACAGAGCTTTTCACTACCTTCAGAGCCCAGAACCTCGACAACAAGCATGCTAACCGCGCACTCCCTGATTCTAGAGACAGTAAAACACTTTCGAATTAGAAGCAGATCGTACACAGCAGACCTATTTTGACCTCTGGAGCTTATATAATATATCTGTCCAGGGGCAAGACACATTTTGCTCCAATACACGGAATAGATCAGGTAGCGGCCCAGGCACAGTTAAATATCACAAATTGTTTATTCTTTTTTTGCCGTTTGATTATTTGTCATAAAATGTGATGTAGCGTGTCTTAGAGCCTGTATAGTCCAGTTAACAATGACCAAAATAGTTTTATTTCAGTAGTCATTGCAGCCTTTGTGTGAAAGTAAAGTTTTGATTAGTTTTACTTCCAACAAATGCACAGTAGAGAACAAGCCCTTTGTAGTCTTACAATAACTGAAGAAATAATAATCCTGCCATCTAAACTTCTTGCAGTGAAATTGCTATTGCATTACTTAGTCACTATTACCCCAAAGAGGGAAATGAACTAAAACTAATGGTGCATTATATTTGTACTCAATCTGAGTTATGAAAGTAATGTTATCCCTTTTAATAGAGGCTGAATCCCACAGGAAGACATTACAACAGTCTCATTTGAAAATAAATTTCACAACAGCATCATTGGGGTAAATGGATGCTGTAAATTCAGTGTGAAATGAGAGAATATTGATATAACCACTGGTAAACAACACATTAACAAGAAAGGTTAAATGTCTAAATGTTCACTCTCCAAAAACATGTCCTCTCCTCAACTTCAAGAGCTTCATAAGTCTTGAATAATTTATGGTTGAATAAATCTCGCTGGTGAACTATTACCAGCATAGAGGCTTGTGTGAATGGAATATATTTACAGCTATTATCATGTTTGAATCTCATGTTTCTGCTGTTCCTTTTGTGCCGGATCTGCTCCCATCCCTGTTTCCTTAGTAACGCATATCAAACCTCTGCTTCTAAATTATTCACCAATATATCTGAAGGGCTGGGTAAAAACACATCAAACAGGTCTTTTTCAGACACTTGTGCGTTTTAGGCTGTCTGAAGTTGGACATGTAATTAAATATGCTCATTTACTTGAAATGGGTTTTGTGATTGCGAACGTACTGACTGATTCTGTTGTGTTTCTCTCCTGATGCGGCGGACTGTATAGTTTTAGGTCATGTAAACAGTAAGTGTACTCATTTGTATTGTAGCTGTATTAGAGGCTGTTAATCTCGCTCTCTCTGGCTCACTGTTGGGCAGAGCAGAAGCTTTACTTTCCGCCATATGTGTTGGATTTGTCTCTCATGTGTCTCATCAGTCATAGCTCCATAATATTCCAGACTTCCAGCCTCATTTTCATTCTCATTAAGCACGTGCTCGCACAACTGTTTAGTGTTTAGTGCTGTATGTTTAAACCTGAATTCCATATGATAGACTTAGCAAATATACTTTACTTAAAGGTGCACTATGTAACTCATGAAGGAGGGTACACCACCTTCTTGTTTTCATGGAGATGCTATTGCTTTGCCTAAGAATGTATGTTTTTCATTGTATGTTTGAGCAATACAAATGTAATAGAATGATTTGCAAGTTAAATATCATACTGTGGAACATTTCAGGCAGGGCAATAACATCTCTATGGAGATAAACAGGTGGCAGACCTCTTTTCCAGAAAAGTTACTTAGTGCACCTTACTTAATAATTCAATCTATATCCAGTGTTTTTTGCACTCAGTTAAATCCTATTCCAGCATCTTTGTGCCAGATGAGGGCTACATCCTGGACCTTAGACTCACTGAGATGGTACTTACTGTGTGCTCAACAAAATTGCATTTTTAGTGGAAAGCAGGTCATGTACTTTTTGGAAAGTTTAGAACATTTTGAAGTACTTTCTAGGCTTGCATTCAACTTGTGAAATCAGGAGCAAACTCTTAAGTAAATATTAGTAAATAGTACATAATAGCTAATACTAATTGCAATTGCATCTATGATTTCTGTTCTACTTAGGATTGGGAGTCTAATCAGAGTTTTGAACATGTTGTAATGTGTTAATTGCAATTTTAGAAATTTGCATTTTGGGTTTTAATGCCATTAATCTTGAATCCCTAGTATATTGTATAGAAATCTGCATTAATTACAAACAGAGATCATTTAAAGGGGTTCAGCCTGGAGTCTAGCAGTTATTTTAAATGTGCTTTGGGGGACATCCTTCACCAATGTAATCACTCTAACAGACATCCATTCACCAAGTCACTCATCATTCTTTCCTTGTTTGGCATGGGCTGACATAACACCATCCTCCTTGATTTTGATTAATTACATGCAAACATAGCGAAGTTTAATGTAGTCAGAAGCCATTTAGGGTCATGAACTTGAGCGGTAGCTGCATTTGAATATGTGAAGGCTGTGTTTTGATTCTCACCATTTGTCACATTTGTCTGTCTGTGGCACAGTCGAGCAGCTGCCCACCATCACAGAGCAGTCTCCCAGTTCCCTCATCGCCTTCCCTTTCGACGAGAGCTTTTCCGTGACGTGTGAAGCCAAAGGGAATCCTGCGCCAGAGTGAGTACACAGTCTTGCATCCTTTTACACGAGTAAGAGGATGAACACTTGTTAGCAGCCACATGCCTTCAACACTCTCAATCAACTTGTTGCACTAAACTTGTTAGCAGCCTGTTGAGCAAGGTCTGAAAAATGAGCATGCTGCAGACAACTTTTAACATGTCAATACTGGCTTTGTTTTGTAGATTCAGATGGACAAAGAATGGGCAAGAATTCGACCCTTTTCAAGACCCCCGACTCATGAAAGAGGAGAATTCTGGGACTTTTGTTATACCCAATAATGGAAACCTTACTGAGTACCAGGGCACGTACCGCTGCTATGCCTCCAACAAGCTAGGGACTGCCATATCAGCGGAGATTGAATTCATTGTACCTCGTGAGTACTGAGGACATACTGTTGTGTGTTTTATAATGGCTGTACCTGCCTATTGTGGATTCCCCATTGTAGTGCATTTGACAAAGTCAGTGAGCCTAAAGCCACTGCAACTCATATATATCAGTGTTGGACCAAACCTGCTCCTGCTCTCCAGCCTCTCCATCATTTCCTTCAGCCCATTTTTCTTTTTATGCCTGGTAAACCCACTATATATTTTCAAAGAAAATCCTCTCCAGAGGGAATTTTGACCAAATTTGGCTGTGCTTCAACTGCAAGTCATATATTGCAGTAACTGTGATGTCTGCTTTATTTCTACTGTCAAACAACTCAAGAAAGTGGAAGAAAAAAAGACATGTATATTCAACGCAGTTGGGTTCCACAATACTGCAACGCCACTCGCTGCTGCAAGGATACATAGAATGGTTATACTGCCATCTACTGGACATAACCTAAAACCAGTCAATAATCATTATCTTATACCTTTCTTCAACAGACGTCCCAAAGTTTCCTAAAGAAACAATTGAACCTTTAAAAGTGGATGAAGGACAAGCATTTGTATTAAAATGTAACCCACCTAAAGGGATACCTCCTCTGCAGATCTACTGGATGACTATCAGTGAGTAATGATTTGTTTTCATATTCTCTTTAGGTATTCTGGCTGGCTCTAACATGTTTTTGATTTGATTCTTTCATTGGACATAATATACATTTCTATATACACATTTCTTTATTTTACCAAGACTGAAACTAGTTAATGGAATTACAGGTAGCCTACTTAAACTTTATAAAAATAGGAGCCAATAAGCCTTAAGATATTTAGTAAGTTTAGTTATTTTGTTATATATTAGTCTGCAAGCTAGGCCTCAGCATGTAATGCCTTGAAACATACTTTGAATAATTTGTCTCTTCCTATGTGTGCTCAGATCTCCAACATATAGAACAGGATGAACGTGTGTCCATGGGTTTGAATGGGGACCTGTACTTTGCCCACGCTGAGGAGAAGGACAGCAGAAGGGACTACTGCTGTTTCGCCGCCTTTCCCAGGATCCGCACTATTGTTCAGAAGACCGCCATGTCAGTCAATGTCCAGACAAGTATGTATTACCCCTGTTCACTTTATCTACTTCAGATAATACCATTTTCATCATCATCCAGCATCAAGCATCCCGATGAACAAGGTGTCTTTATTGTCTTATTTATTCATATTGCATTGTTGTTGTGATTTTATTGTGTTGTAAGTCATCCTTATCATATTCATGGTTTTGTTTTATCCCATTCACCTCCATTTCAGATAAAGCCAAAAGTGGCCTATTTCCAGATGCAGGTAAGATGTACAGTGGACCACATCTATATAAATATATAACCTAACCACTGAGCGAAGCTTTTTTCAATAGAACATTAAACTTGAAGTTTAATCCACGTAATAATCTTGTTTTACAGCAAACGCAATCCGTGAGAGAATGCCCTCTCTTCTGACGCCCCCTGGTGTCAAATCTGAAATAGTGCTGGTCAAAGGAGAGGACCTGAATTTGGAGTGTATTGCTGAGGGATTGTAAGTAGTTTGAATACATTAAACCTTTCTATGGATAGTAAACTGTAAATACATGAAATGTATTTATTTTCTGTCTTTAGTCCAACGCCACAGGTTGAGTGGTTTAAAATAGGCCATGAACTTCCTGAGAAAGCCTCAGTGGAGAATCATGGGAAGTTATTAGTGGTCTCCAGAGCTGAGCAGGAGGACAGTGGGAAGTACATGTGCAAGGCCAAGAACACACTGGGAGAATCTGTGCATTACTTCACAGTCGTAGTGGAAGGTAAAGTTTACATTATAGGTAATTCCTCATTTCTTTTCAGGTTTTAGGTTGCCATGGGAAACAAATTGATTTACTCAATTTGATTCTCCAGGCAACTTTTTTGCATACCTGCTTCACTTTTTCTGGAAATAACACTGGGTATGCTTACAAACTTTGAGCATATACTGTTAATATAAATCATGACTTAAATTGCAGTACCAGAGTTGCTGGTCAAAGTACTGCCTACAGATGGAACAACAGTGATCTGGTTTGGAACAGAGGAACAAACTGTTCTGCCAAAAAAACAAGCACAGAATAATCAGCAGAAAACTTTACTTGCATCAAATTTATGATTCACAACTTCTTTGCTTCCAGAACCTCCAGAGTGGGTGTTTGAGCCCGAGAGTCAGCTCAGCATGGTTGGATCAGACGTGATCTTAAAGTGCTCCGCCAGTGGCACCCCTCAACCCACTGTAACATGGAGAGTGAACGGAGAACCTCTCAGTGGTCAGTTTGCAGATGATAATATTAATGTTATGAAAACATACATGGAAGCAGATTAATTTGAATTTTTTTTAAAGTGTGGAAATTATAGAATAAACACCAACAAACCATAACAAAAATCTATTGACTAACATAATCAAAATTTCAGCATTGGGAGATCTTGAATTGAACTTGTTTCCTTTTTTGCAGAGTCCCCTTTGCCCAACAGAAGAGTTCTTGGCGACACGATAGTTCTCCACAACGCCAAGGAGTCTGATAGTGCGGTGTACCAGTGCGAGGCGTCTAACAAACATGGCAGCCTGCTGGTTAACGCAAACGTCATGATTATGAGTGAGTCTGTGTGTCCGTCCACTTCATCTGGGACACTACTGCTGAGTCACGTATCAAAGGAGAAAGCTGCCGTCCATTTTGGCATATGGCCACAAAGTAGCTCGGGGCCTGGGGATGGTTGGCTGTTGAAACGCTATACGCTTACTTCATTTTCTCTCTCCCCGCGGAGCAACAAGACCATTCACAGCCATTTATATGCTAACAAGTTTTCTCCAAATCCAGGCTCATTTCATAGCAAAAGACTAACGTATTGGTGCTTTACAACTGTGCAAAAAAGAGATGGAATATATGGTTTGTGTGTTGCACCAGTGTGTGAAGTCTGACACTGGGTTTAATTGAGCTGGGCACTCACTGAAGTCCAAGCTGCTTCCTTTGTAAACAATTATGAGAGACAGCACATTTTAATACGGGGAAGTGGCTGTAACTGATAAGGAGCAAATGCCTGCCTCTCTCAGTATTGCAGTTTTAGTCTTTTGTTTTCTTCACATGACAGCTGTCTACCAACTTCAATGGGTATATTGAGTATGGGTATGTAACAAAGGAGTCTAAACAAGTAATATGTTCACTGTAATTAAGGAGAAGTAGCATATTAAGTATATTTGTTTCATTTATTAACAATATACTGAAATGTGACTTAAGTTATCAAGTCTGTGATGATTCTCATGGTTGGCAAATGGGTTACAATTTTAGCCTTTTTGCTATGGACCACATTTCTGGTGGTAAAGATCTTATCACCTTCTCACTAAATGAGATAAATAAAAAGGAGATAATAAAGAATCTTTGTGCTGTGTATTAAACTTGACATACAAAAATCATTACAGTTCATGAAAGTTTTGCAGAACTTACAATCCTTCTGTTGTGATCGGTGACCTGTTTCTGTACAGATCTTCCTCCCACAATTTTGACCAATGAGGGAGAAGATTACTCAACTGTGGAGGGGAAGGGGGTTATTATGCACTGCAACGTCTTCAGCTCTCCTCCATCCACCATCACTTGGTAAGTGTTTAATGTCCACCAATAGAGGGCAGCAGATCTCAACTAACTGCAAATGAATGCTCCTTGTGCAGACTGGATTTTTTGCTATGGCTCTGTCTTGGTCAAATATGTTTCAGCACTTTACTCTTCTTCAATTGATACTTTGCAGCTGATGTCATCAACATTCCCTGGGGGTGTGGTGCAAACTATAGGCACTGCTCTGTCTGAATCGCTGTTATTCAAGTTAGAGTTTAATCTGATCTTTAATTTAACATAATCTGACTAGAAAGAGCTGCCGTAGTTGAAACTACAACAGGTGAGCTGATTTGTGCTGTTAAACAAGTCTGCCAGGCATAAAATTACAGTCACAAGCCAACTAGCATTAGTCAACAGTTTCAGTTTCAGTTAGTCACACATTTACCTTTTATTGGTGAAAATCAAACACCTAAACAGGACCCTGAATGCTCACATTGATCACAGACTTCTGAAAATGTGCTGTTTCAATCAATTTTGTATTTTTCTTGAGTTTTCAAACTATCTTAAAACTTTTTTGTGTGCATTGTGTCACAATGGTAACTGCTGAACATTCCGTCGATAGGCATATATATAGAACACCCCCAGCGTGGTGCCACTGCAAAGTATCAATATGCTTCATCTACAGAGTGCTCCTCTGAAGAATTGGAATTAGATGCAATATGTTTATATGGTGAGCAAAGTATTTTAATACATGTCATATTAATAAAAACATGATAATTTACCAAACTATTATTAATTTAAATGATTAATTATATTTTGTTTATTACGTATATTATTGACAGGAATTGTGTTGTAATATCGAAAATTGTCATTGTATGTTATGTTTTTAATGTAATATTTTTGCTTTGGTTTCATACTACAAAGTCAAGTTGCTAAAGAATGATTGTGAATCTGAGGAGAAAAAAAAAAACAAAACACTCACATAAACATCTATATTTCCTACGGTCAACTTCACCTCCCCTGAAGCCAGTTTTCCTAACCTTGCTCAATTTGTTTAACCCATTTTACCCCTGCTGTTATGAAAAATGTCACCAATTTCTGCTCTCAGTGGCACCTACATGAGTTATTCCCGGATGTTTCAAAACATTTCTATGGTGTTTCACTCTATTTCCTTTGCCCCCAGGAGCAGAGACGACTCCTTTGAATCTGTGCAAGGCCCTCGCTTCTCCATTCACGACAACGGCTCTTTGGAGATCTATGAAACTGACAAGGAAGATGCGGGACAGTACACATGCTACGCCAAGAACATTGAGGGATCTTCTGCTTTAGATGCTAGGCTCTTTGTAAAAGGTAAACAGTTTTTAGACATATGTTCAAGTGTTTGCTTCAGCTCACAGTCCTTGAAATGTAACTAATGCAACTGTGCCTATGGAAGATCCCACAAGAATAGTGGTGGGCCCAGAGGAGCAGCAGATCTTAATAGGTACCACGGCGCAGCTCTCGTGCCTGGCAGAGTACGACAAGTCCTTCAGCAATGACTTTGAGCTCCTGTGGGAAAAAGATGATATGGAGATAGGCCTGAACTACACTGAGACAAGGTAGGAGAGCGGAGTTTTCGCGGTACTCTTTCAGTCTCAGCTGGATTGTGGTTTCGCGTTTGTCAATCAATACTGCGTCTGTCTCCAATCTTCCTGTCAGCAGATACTTAGTGGAGGAGGGAGTTCTTCATATTATCAATGTGAGCCACAGGGACCAGGGTCTGTACAGATGTGTGGCCAGGACACCGCTCGACCAGGATGCGGCATCGGCCTGGCTCATTGTTCTAGGTGAGGAAATATACCTGCTTGTCTCCATGGAAATTGTATTGCTTTTTATGAAATGTTCCTCTGTATGGCATTAAACGTATCTATATCCATGGAGAGAAACAGACGACACCACCTGGCCAAGTTAAAGGTCAGATCTGTGACGATATGACCTGTAACTTGTTAGAATAGTTTTTAGCTATAAAAATATCTACAGCTGAATTAAATGCTCAACAGAGACACTAAATTTTAGTGCCATAAAGTGGAGAGTTCTAGGCAAAGCATTGCCATGGAGACAAGCAAGTGGTGGACACTTCTAGAAATGTTACATATAGTGCACCTTTAATGCTGTCATAATGTGGGAGCTGACTAACCTTATAAATACTTAATGCTGACACCAAGCACAAAGCAGGGAGCATTTTCATTATCATCTTTTTTTTGTTTTCCTTTCATTTTGTTTTCCTTTGTAACTTTCTAACACAGTTACCAGGTCAGAGGAGGGTCTGTCCAAGGTTAAAAGGCAATTTTCCCTTGCTACTTTTGCCAAGAACATGCTCATGGGGGAAATGTTTGATTTTCTCTCTAAAGTATATATTCTGTGTGTACTTAACTTTTATTGTGAATTGCCAAGAGACTTTGGAAGGTCTGCAGGTCTTTCCCTTTGGACATATTTCATTGGGCCACTTATCAAAAAGTTGCCTTATCACTCACGTACAAGATTATAGCAGTATTGTATTTAGTTTGCGCTGTGTTTTATTTATTATCTATTTTATCGTTTAGCCCAAAGTATCGATATTTGATGCTTATTTTTGTAAAATTATAATTTATATTATAATTATTAGGGCCGAGTGCTAGAAGCTGGCCTATTAGTATCATAAAGCTGTGCAAACGCACAAATCAAGTATTCGTCGTGCTCCAAACACACTAACATTTTCGGGAAGTCATGTCAGTCGTGACCATATAAATATATAATGCAAAAATGGAACATTATTCTTGTAAACAGCCAAAAAGGGACAGAGCCCACGAGAAAGTCAGGTTTTTAACACATGAGACTGAATGGACTTAAGATGTCCTCCTTGGGAGTTTGTCAGAATGAGCTCAAATTTGATAAAAATGAGGAGTGGGGCATCAAAAGTTATCATTTTTAGTTTGTTTATTTGTTTGGGTTTTTTTTACACAATTTAGAGGCAAAAACTAGCACACTTTGTCCATTTTGAAATTTGTAAAAATGCCCCCATTTCTGTATTTCTGTAGCAAAGAGGAAGCGAATGCATGATAACGCATCACAATTGGTAGTGGGACCATAACCATAGGTGAGGGTAGGAACGT
>KN478788.1:7579-22774 GCA_000787095.1 Periophthalmodon schlosseri
CCTGCCGCTCTCAGACAGAGAGAACTCTCCGTAGCCTTTTCTCCTGGGTTTCTGCCGCAGCTTGTTTCTGTAGTGCTCAATGTCAGGCTTTGGCTTCAGTCCACTGTGGTTTGCCTTTAGTTACAAACATTAAAAAAAAACATTCAATTGTTACATTTTTTTTTGTGGCACCTACCGACAAACCCCATCTTAGCGAAAGCCTATTGGCCTATATTTCTACATACCAAGTAAATCCACAGTAACTGATTTTTGTTTAAATGTTGATAAAAAAAAATCTAAATTATACAGTGCAAAATTATTATTATACCTCATATACATTTCTGAGAGTTGGTACAATAGCATTAAGAAAATGCCAAGCAAATTGTACTAAAAGGAAAAAAAAGAATTTAACCTGAGCAACAAAAGTAACAGGCATGCAAACAGTGTCATAAACGATATATGGACAGTAAAACAGTCCATTTCCCGTTCAGTGTCATGTAATTAAAAGTACATTATGTGCTTACAGAAGGCCATTAGCTAAAAACGTGTTTAACAGTTTGAAGTAGAGGATGAAGTATTAATACCTCACTTCACAGATCATTTTAGCTGGTTCCTGAGGTAATTAACCCCTATCTGCTCTCCAATGTGCAGCAGGAACGTGAAAGCTAACACTCATCATTAACTGTGCAGTTTCCACCAGGGGCTCAACCAGAACATGAAAACATGTGAAACACAGGCTGGGTAAGGGGTGTTTGTTTATTTCAAAGGGAAAAATTATTTGTTAAATGTCAATGGAGTCAGTTTTACACTGCTCCTCAAAATAACATGCGTCAGATGCCCCAAGGCAAGTATGTACCAGGTGAATCACTGAGACTAAATCAAATATAAAAGGTATAGCAGAGGCAAATATATTAAACATCATAGCCATGTGAGTTTTCTATTGGCCAGTATGTAACTCAACATGATGTGGTTTTAACTTGTCAAGAGTGTGTCCAGACTCACATCTCCGTTTGGTATCACCGAGTCCTGGCTATGGGATGAGGATGTGGGGTAAGAGTAGGTGGGCTGAGCTGTCATGGGTTTGATGGTGATGAGACGAAGAGAGCTGGAGTGGTCCTCATAAGGGTCTAGAAGAAGAGCCAAGAATACAACTGTTAGTTCAAAAGGCAGCAGGCTATATGATGTAGTGATTATATTAAAACAGTACAGACCCTTTAAAAGTTTGTAAACCATTAAATTTTAAAATCTGGAGTCAATTGGAGATAAAAGTGATAAATACACATGGCAGCTAAGACAAGCCAGTTTACTAAAAATGTACTTAACATGATTATATAATCAAGATTCAAGATTTGGCAATGTTTTTCCTAATTTGCCAGTTTTGGTGATGTTTTTAGTTGGACACAGTCAGCAGATGTGCCATACATAGAGGTAATTCCATTATTGTCCATCATCGATTAATGACAATAAGACTTACAATGCTCACACCTTATTATCATGTTGGAGGAGCCTAACAAGTTCACCTTATGAAGTTGTGTATCTTGTTTCTCTAAAAAACTATAGCCATACGCAGTTTTGGTCTTGGTGTGCACAGAGTCCTATACAAGGCTGTGTTTCAGTGGAGCAGGAAGCAGCAGATGGAGCGTGTTGTCTTGTCCTGGCTCTGAGTCACTGCTTGCTGACATCATATGGACATTGGACATTGTGGGGCCACGGCAGTTTGTCATTAGCCTAGTCCCACTTCGCCTCAATTGGCGATTTTTAGATGTATCTTTTGTAACTCCCGGTGTGACAGCTAAGGTCAGAGGCTGAGAAACCCAATTGGAAAGCACACTGATGCATGTAGACAATATTGTGAACACCAAGACCTAAGATATGCCCTCCTTGCTGAAATAAAATGCTTTTCTTAGCTGTTAGTTTTATGTAACCTTTTCCTGGAATAAAATTGCTCTATTTACATTCACACCAGGTGTTTGTTTGGGCTAAACCAAAGGAGGTAAACACTTTTGCTATCATTTATCTCAACAGGCCACAGTGGCTTGCTTGTTCTTCTGATATACATTTTAATCTTTCATTTTCTTGAACATGGCACCACAGTCTAATCTCCCCTGCCTGGACCATCCAAAGCGTAGTAAGAAAAATGAAGCAATTACTCGTCCATTTTTGTAGGTATTCAATCATCTGCTTGCATATACACAACAGATCACACAGAGTACAGTTGTTTGGCGATGAAAAATGTCAGAGATCAGAAATGGCAGCATTATCAAAACTCGGGGCCATGTTTCCACGGATATCAGTGAAAATCGGTGCTACTACAGGTGCTCTGCATTTACAATCAGCACCGATGACACTCAGTCACAAATAATGGCTACATGTCATGGTGTAGTTAAATGCCATAAAATGTTGTTTTTCCCAATCAAATTAGCATATTGATTTGGCAGATATCAACAGCAAATTGGCATCTTGATAAATTATACACATTTATCCAGGCTTAGAATTGGCACAAAGAGATTATGTTTAATTTTAGTTCAGATATTATTATTATTAAACCATGTATATAATTTCATAGCTATTTAAGAATTCATGTCAAACTATTTTCAAATGAATAACAATGGCCTATGTTATTTTGAACCATATTTCACCACAATAAATTATTCTTGCTGAATACAGATTATGTTACATTCACATAAAAGAAATGCACTTTACTTCATTGCCGTTATAGCAAGTTTCAATGACTTGGTATTGTTAAAGGGACTATATTACACTATTTTCTGATCTATGTTATAATGTTGTTTCCTTGTCACAAACATACCTGGAGCTGTGTTTTGTTTCATTCACATGTTTAACACACAAACCCTGCATATTTAGGCTGAGTTCTTTTCTTAAACAAAAAACACTGTTCCACCTTGTGATGTCATGTGGTATTACAGGAAGTGCTCCATAAACTCCATACACTTTGCATAATTTCAGCCCTGGAATTGCCAATCTCTACTAAACAAAAGGTAAAAGGTAGCTGTTAACTTGAAAACTACAACTTCATGACATCAGAAGGTGTAACAGAGCATTTTGAGCTTAGGAGATGTAGACAGACTAATAATAAAGGGTTACTCAAACATGTGTGAATGAAACAAAACACAATTACTCCAGGTATGTTTTTGAGGAGATAACAACATTATAACATGGCTTAAAGCTCACAAGAGTCAATTTTGCGTAATATGAGACCTTTAATATTGTTTTGCTTTCAGCGTTATAAGGTCTCAAAACAAATGTTAAGAATGAATGGAGTATGGAAAGTGTCAGTGTATGACTAGACAATCGGTCTTCAATGAATCAGCAGAATAACTATGAAACATTCGTAGTAAAGACATCGTAGCTATAAGTAAAATAGAAACCACACTGTGTCCTTGACTTTTTGTATTTTTCCCTCATGAAAATCTGTCTGAATCTCACACATTTTCCTGTGAGTCATCACACTAACAGGACCATATGCTCTGGGCTGTACAGGTGCAAATGCGGTTGGCCACTGTCACCACTGTCAGTACATTCTCCTCCCACTTCCTAGTATCACTGTGATTCAGCTCCACATTCACTTTATATAATGAATCAGCACTCAAAAAGGCAAATCCTTCCATCTTGAAAAATGTGCGTTATAAACAGAAACACACACTTACACTATTGCCAGCATTTGTTATCTTTAAATGTATTTTACAAACCCCTCAGGATATATGTTGTTTGGAGTTAGCTTGCTTGTCAAATTGTTAACTGAAACTTATAGTCTTTTTGACATTCAATGAAAAAGATCTGTTCTGAGTCATTTTGGGTGACAACTAGTTCTACAAAAGTTGATGTATCAGGCTGAGTATCAGGCTGCTGCCATGGTGGTCAAGCTTTCAGCACTTAGACCCCACAACAAAAAGGTACCGGGTTTGATTCCTGGACTGGGTAACTGTACTCTACTGGAATAGAAACTCTGACACTCTCCTGGTTAAATAACATCTCACAAGCAAAAGCCTCACTGAAGTTGACTCTAGCTTATGTTCTTGGATCCTGATTCCTGATATGATTGTTCACTACCCTGCCTCCTACCCTTTTCTGTTTCGGGCTTATGTGCTGGTGACAGTCGTTTGCCTGGCAGGCCTTCCTCTACACATAATCTCCCTAATCTCCTCCTCACCGCTCCTCTTGTGCAGCTCCTCTTTGGCGCTCTTGCTGATGCTGCCGTTGGTGGTTCTGCGGGCTGAGGAGCTCTTGCTGGTGTTCAGTTTCCCGGAGCCATTACTCGAGACAGAGCCGTCCTCTTCGCTTGGCAACCGACTGTAGTAGCCATAGCAACAGAGACAGAGGGGAAAAGAGGACAGGAGAGGGTTTGTGAGTCTGGGCATGTACACAAAGAACAACGCTGGCACCAACACATCATTATGGTGAATTATTGTAATCCTTCAAAGTGTCCATAACACCAGTACAAAAGCATTTTCAATATCTAAACGACATGTGTTCGCCAACAGAACAAACATGCACCACCACCACACAAAAGTGACAGGAGATGTGTGTTTAAGAACTGATTTAAAACGCATATAACACATTTCAATTTCTAAATTTGCAGGTTAGACCGTTAGCAAATAGAAATAACAAAAATAACTTAATAGCTATAAAGGTCGCATTGTAGTTATGCTTTTGGTTGCTTAGGTGACAGTAGCTCAGTTGGAGCTCAGCCGAAGGTTGGCGGATCAAATCCTGCTCTCGCCATAAAACATCATTGGTTGAGTGGTCACATCCAGTGACCCATAGGTTAGCATTACGATTTTAGCTCCCACAGATGAATGCTGTTGTTGTATCCTTGGGCACGATACTTTGCCACTTTGCCCACTTTGCCCCCAGTGTTTGCGTACACTGGTGTATGAATGTGTGAATGGGTGAGCGGTTCCTTGATGTAAAGTGCTTTGAGAGCCAAAATAGTGGACAAGCGCTATATAAAAATGTGACCATTTACCATAATCGGTTGATGGTATCTTGACCAAAATTTGTATTGGTCGAACGGTGAGTTCAATCTGCCTTTTTACATAATGAAGGTCAATAGTATTCTCCGTAAATGGTAAATCATCACATTTTTATATAGCGCTTTTCCACCCTCAAGGCACTCAAAGCGGTTTACATCAAGGAACCACTCACCCATTCACACACACATTCATACACCAGTGTAAGCAGACACTGGGGGCAAGGTGAGTTAAGTGTCTTGTCCAAGGACAGAACGATAGCATTCATCTGTGGGAGCTGGAATCGCACCGCCAACCTGTGAGTCAGTGGATCTGACCACTCAGTTGTGATGGTGTCTTAAAGCTGGGGTCAGATATATGTCAGATCATAGAAATACTTAATAGTTTTATGCACTACACTACGCCCCCTTTTGGTCGAGTAATCACTGTGCTGGCCATGTCTTTTGTCAAACACAAATGTATTTTGTTGAATACAGCTCTAATAGAGGTCTCATATTGTTTATATTCATAGAAAAATACATGCATTCTGGTCATTCACAGGCCTTCCACTCTCCTAATCCATGGATCTAGCTGTGGACAAACACAGAAGGCCTGCGGGCATGTAAGCTACAACAGTGCCTCAAAATGACAGGCTGCTCTACAGGTGGCAGGAACACAGCTCCGAGAAAGAGACAGAGACGAAGAGATCGGGATAGAGAGAGAGAGAGAGAGAGAGAGAGAGAGAGAGAGAGAGAGGGAAAAAAAGAGGAAAAAGAGGGAGAAAAAGAGTGATAGGGAGAGAGACGGAGAGGAAAGAGAACCACGGGGTTTTTCACACACTGGCCCACAAGGGCAGAAGCAGTCAATGTCCAGCCAAGTCCTAGTCAAGTCATCTCAAATCAGGCAATGAACCAAAACAGCCACTGTATGTGACATAATGTTCATAGTGTAATGTACATATCTATATCTGGGAAAGTGCCAACACAGTTTTTCTTTTTTGTTATTTCAACTGATGTATGTACTGTGTGTTTAAGAGGAGAAACATATTTTAAATTAAAAGAACTACTATATCCCCAAAATACCACTACAGTACATCTTTATGCTTTCAGACATATGCTAACCCTAACCCTCAACATATTGAAGCAGATCATATATACTCAATACATTCTCTGCACACTTCTGCCGATTCCTTGTGCACAGAGCTTGAGGCCTTGTGATCAGCATTCAGGCTGCACTTTTCTTATGCTTCACACACAAGTGAATAATGTGCTGGAATAATTGCAGTGGTTCTGAAAGCTGTTCCACTTGTTACATGTTCAAAACAAACAAGCGGTTTGAAATGAGGCAAAAATTATGATGCATTGTGTGGAGACTAAAGCTCAATCTTCAGAATTAGCAGGAGGCAAGAGCAAGTACTTCATCTAAAAATGATCAAAAGTGAATATGTGATTTACACAAGTCTGTTAATGACAAGCTAATAATTTGTAAGAGTAAGAGTTTGAAAGCTGGCTATATTTCTGTTCACTTTTTACTTCAGACACACAAAGGGAACCGTGGCAGGGGATAAAAGAGAATATCTCCCATAACTGTTTAATGTGAAGATCTCATGTCCGACTAAATGAAAAGTATCTTATATTTATTTTAGTATATTTCAAATGAAACGAAAAGTATTCTATATTATGATTCTATAATAAATGTTTTGAATATTTTGGTCCTATATCTATAGATAAATATGATCTATAAATAGATCTATAAATATTTTAGAGACTTCTTAAATGGGTATATGTGGGTAGATAATACCCATAAACTATTTTGTTTTTGCAATTATTTGTATCTACAATTCGTTTTGCAGTGTTCAAAATGCTAATTGTGTAATTGATGTAAGTACATGATTCACCACGTTCAAACATCTCCTCTTATAAGAAATGTAAGCGCAGCCCATCACAGCGGCTTTTAAATCTGTGATCAGTGCCGCTCCCTCAAGCAAAGCTGCATCCAGCCAACCTTCTAAATATACATGTGTTTATCATCCCCCAGAAGCTGAGCGCAGCTAATCCTGCCCCCATTCATGTCAGTTATAGCGGTGTAAATACAGGGCTTTGTAGTGAGTGTCCACATTTGCATTTTAGGAGGAGGAATCTCATTTCTCATTCCAAATATTCTTCAGGAAACATGTCACAGTTGGCTGGAGCAGAACAGAGTCAAGTGTTTGGGGTAAAGTTTAGAGTTTCTTTCATTATGTGGCAAATGGTCATGGGGTTCATATACAACACCAGAGAAAGTAAATCTGTTTTGTATCTATGGAAGCAAGATCCCCCCATCCCCCAGAAATAGTGCCCATTTGTTCCTGGAAAATGAGCAAGGTGACTACAAGGTCGTTTTCTTTGTGGCTTTATCTTTGTGAAATTGGGTACATTTCTTACACTCAGGAAATACAACCATAAACTTTTTGACAATTAGGGGCAGCTGTTGGAGATTTACTACCATAGTTTTTGCCATGTGGGTGAGAGAAGAGTTTTGACATCTCTCGAGCAGGCGTTTTGTACAACAACAAAAACAACTTAAAATGCTCAAAGATGTCAACTCCCAACAACATTAATACTTATATTGTATTGTATTGTGCAGTGTTTACAGTCTTGCACATAGTCTTAAATATTGCACTGGGCATTATTTATGAGTCAAGGCAGGCAGCACAGTGTTGTGCCTAAAACACCTGTTTGTCCACAGTGTGAGACACAGATGCTAGATGACCTTTCCCAGAAATACTCATGTCGGTATCTTAGTGCAGTCAAAGACATTGGTTAATATGGCAGAAGGTGATCTCATCTTTGTGATTCACAGTGAGTTTGCCACCGTCTCACAACAAAATAGCAGCAATTAAATGGTTCGTTAAAACATAATTATGTGTTGAGTCTTCAGTTGTGCAGTTTATTATCTTATTATAATTGAGACAGGAGAAGCTGTGATCCCAAAATGACACTGCAGACAGATACTTCAGAAAGCTGTGCAGTCTAATGTCACTTTGAGTTATTTAAACGTTCACCGTTCTCTCTCTTTGATGATTTTTCAGGCCGACATCAGAGCAGTTGTGAGGCAGACATATTTATGTGTATCTTCAGGAGCTCCTCGTTAACACAGGACTTATGTTCAGATCACATCAATCTGTCTGAGTGTGCTCAGCTTGCACTGGGCTTCTCCGGCTTAACACAGACACTCAAACACACTCTCATGTCAGAGACCGCACGGCTGTAAAGCTCGGGTTTTGTCTCCGGCTTGTTCACTCACAAAACAGTTGCTTTAGAACTTTAAGGCTTAAAATGTAGCAGCTCTCTGCAGGATACAGTATGTTCAGTCTTTAATAGTGGTTTTGAGGTAAATCTGTTTTAACACACCACATTTGGAAAGACTTTATAGACATTTTATATATTGATCTTGTCACCTCACGTTGCCTTCCCTCAGCTTTAAGTGCTATGCCTTTATTGATACCTTTAGAGATACCAATGAAATTAAATAGTTATCACTTGTATCAACATAATGTGAATAGAGTAAAATAAGAAAAACAGAAATAAACAAAGAAATTAATAACTTCCATACCCTCCTTTGATGTCTGTTGACGGGGGTCTCTTGCTGCCCGTCCCATCCTGGAGCACCTTTTTGTCCAAAGACATGGACAGAGGGGCATCCCTCACGGGGAGACCCAGCACCAGTGTCTCTTTGGTCACAGAAACAGCATCATCTGTACGACCCAAGTGCTTTTTAGCGTAGTCAAATCCCTGGACAGGCTGCGAAAAAAAAAATTTTGATGAAAAAAAACTTAATCCCATAATTATTTAAATAACAGTATGCAATGACCAATGACCAAGACCAAGAAGAAGTAAATCATTACAAACTAAAATATTAGATGTATATATTATAAACGTGGTCTATGTTTTGCATATTTCAATAGTAAACGTTGTGAACAACACCACATTTCATGGCATCAATTACTGAGGACAACCGTGCTAACATTCGGATTTAACTCTTTTCAAAAACAGTATGACCCTGCATTTAGCTATCCTACTTTCTTAGTTTATGTGTTTTCTTTTTGCCATGGTGTTTGCGTTCAAAAGACAAGACATACTTTAATTGGACAGAAAACAATACAAATCCAGATCATCACTCCAATGAATATCTCAAAAACATTTGACCAAAAGGACAGTAGCAGTAAGCCATTCTACAGTGCCTGAAGTGGACATGTCTTCATTACAGATAAAGGTAATTGGATAGACCTAGACTTTTATATCGCCGCACTCCCAAATTAAGATTACCAGAGCCTTTGAAGTCTGAGGCTTGGGTATAAAGAAGTAACATTAAAAATATATATTTATATATGAATATGTTTCACTTAAGCTTGCAAGATCTCAGTTAGCTCTTTGGGTGGTTAAATGCTCTTTAATTTAAGATGCTAAGATAAATGGGCTAAGATCTCACTCCAGTTACACAACAGCGCAGACCAAACCCTGATTCACCCTCCCCTTTTCTATTTTGGGAACACTCTAAAATGGGATGCCTAATGCGTTTGATGATGTGCGCTGAATTGGCAGTGCATGTGAGGTTAGGCAGCATCTGAGGAGCATGCAACGTTCATGTTAATAATTCATTTTTTTGTATACAGTATGGTGCCATTGAGGGGCTGAGCGGATGCGCACATGGTAATGTACATAGAAGTCTCCAGCAGCATAAAACATAGACTGTGGGCGTTTGCACATGTGTGGACTGAGGTGATGTATGGTGACAGCTGCGGCTCTGCATGTGAAAGATGTATGCGCACTGCAAACATCAACTTGCCTGTGGCACCGCAGTGTTCCCAGGTTGGACGGTGACGCAAAAGCCCACAGACAAGTGTGAGGTTTAAAGGCAATGCAAAAAAAAAAATTAAAGCTTTAACTATGTGCAGAGTGGAATATGCTTTGTCTACACATGTGGCCAGCGATATGTTAAATGTAAGCTACTACAGTAAATATCTTTGTTGGTCTTTCTAAACTAGTAAGGTGAAAAATAACTACAATGCCTGTAGTTTAAACAGAGCTGGGGGACCATGATTCTATGCTGTTTAACCATCAGATAGCTGATATTTTGTGCTGATTTATGGTTAATATCTCTGTAATTAGGAATCTAATTACTGGGCCCATCCAGATGAAGCAAAAATGGGGACAAAGTTCAATGTCTTCTCTCTGTCAGCGCAAATTAAATTAAAGTGAAATTATTTTTTCATAATAAAATCAGATTAATAATTGTAAGAATAATAATAATAATTGTAAGAATAATAGGTGTGAGGTTTTTTTGTAGAGCAAATCACTAACAAATAATGATAAGGTTTAACATTTGTGGATTTTATGTTATGAATATTTCTTTCAAAAACTGTGACTCTCCCATAGAGTTATATAGAGATACTGTATAAAGGCCCCTTGTCTGGGATCCAGAATACACACTTCAATACTTTACGAAGATGTGAGTCTGATCACTGGTTAATCTCTGCATTTTCAAATGGGCGTGATTGACAGGTGGATTAGCCAATCAGGAACATGCATGATCCGTCCATATCGGAAAAAAATAAAGAAAAAAAAATCACAGGGGGCTGAAAAACATTGTGGATTTCTGCAGAATCAGTGAGTGAAGCACTAAACTGTGTTAATTTGAGGTGAGATACATTTTTATTTTACAAATCATAGGTGACCATTAGACCCTTTCATATGAGAAAAACAAATCTGATTTCACGGTCATGGTTGCCTGGGCTTGAGACACAACAGAGAGATATCAATCTGTATAAATAATACAGAGATATCATTCTGAATTTGTCAGGCAAATAGGCCCTGTCCTCCTTTCAAAATTGTGACATTATCAAATTCTATAGTGATAACAGATTACATATTTTTCACATATAATTTCTTAAATAATATTTCCACAATGGCAAAATATGTACCGTGTAACTCAAATGTATTAACAAAAGGATGCATGGATTTTTGTCCAGAACATGGGATTTACAGATCAATAAGATAAGTGCAGTGGCATGGTGCATTTTAGTCTACAAAGTCAATAAATTCTGCCGTGAACACATGAGCTCGGGTTGGCACACAACTGTTACATCACCCAGTGGCTTATGGGTAATGGCTGTCATCCGGGAAAATGGTATAGATTCTCAGAAATGACACGACCAAGGGCCATAACCTTGAAATGAGCGCACGGCCTTTCACGACGATGCTCTTTTATAACGCTATGTCCTTTCCTCTGCCTCTCGCACATCCTTCTCTCCTAATTGCTTCTGCTTTTCCTCAGAACCCTTCTCGTCTCTCGGTAGCCGCTGACAATGTTTACTTAACCAATGACCATCTTTCATCTCACACAAGCCACTTGGTTTAATAAAGGCTTTGATTGGACCCAAGCACCTGACAGATCTGTCACTTCCAAATCATTAGCTAGTTTTTCCAGACCTGTTAAATAACGTGTTTTGGTTAAGCGTTACCATTGGTAATGTTTGCCTGTACACACTGTATACAACATTTTTTCTTTTAGTTTAAAGACCTGATAATTTATGAGCTTTCTATCCATAGAGCCCACTGCCACTTTCCCTTGGGATACCACACACACAAAATTGCTCCCCTGAGATTGTTTGCAATTAAGATTCAATCAGTCTCCCTTTAGCGTTCCATAATCTGAACATGAGTGTACAGTAACACCGACAGTACTCTTTAATCTCAGAGGGCTATGGGCTATAAATAAATCATTTAAAAAGTCATTTAAGTCAAGGAAAAGGAAAATTCAGTCTTGTTTAGTATCAAGCAACTATAGAAGCACAAAGGTCCAAGTATACTGATAATTGGTTTAAAAAAATCTGACTTTGTGGTTTAGTGATAAATGTTAGATCCAAAGTTTTTTGGGTTTTTTCTATTTTTTTCTATTACAACAACCAAATTTTTCCCCCCACATTCCGCTTTTCTTTGTAAAGCACAATTGTAAAGAACAATATACCAAACAATATAACATATTTGAAACATAACATCTGACTTTTTTGTCCACTCAGTTAAAGTGTTTAGATACATTACAATAGGCATACGGTGATTGACAGGAAAGCATTGATCACTTATATGTCATAACCTGCCGCACTAGCGCATTACAGACACTCATTTTCCCCGCTTGCCCCATCACAAAGGCGTCTAATTTTAACTTGAGCAACAGCCAACAGTGGCTTGATGAGGTGCAGCAGATGGACAAGATATGCTCTACTCCCCTGGCGGCCATATTGATTTAAATTCAGATAGAGCAGGGAGGACGCTGAAGTGCTTTCTAAAAGATTCCCAAAGAATCTATGTATCTGAAATGAGGCACAAACAGCATTAGAGGCTGAAGGCGTTAAATAAACCTCCACAGGGCCAGGTGGGCTATGAAGCAGCAAAATGTAAAATAGTTTGAGACCTTCAGATCTCAGCCACAAAGGACAAAGGAGCATCCAATGAACCCCTAACAAATTAAATATTATGGATTACTGCTTGTGCTGAATCCACCCCTATCGTAATATACAAGGAATTTATTTGGCAATCTGCATGTATAGAGAATAAGAACAGAAGGAGAAATCCGGAGCAATGTTCCAGATTCCCAGTAAAGCTGAACTCGGCACAATGGCTGTTAAATGCCCAAACGCACACCTCATCAGGCCACAGTATTGATCCAAAGATAGTGTGCCCAGTGAGGTGATGAACGCCAGAGTGCATTATAGGACAATGACAATTCCCCAAGTGCAATTAACAGAGCAACCAACATACTATTATGGCTAAACATAGACTAAATGTTGGAGTATTACATAACAACAAATAAAGGAACAAAAACTCTTCTTATGTATTTAATTTAAAGCATTTTTGCAATAATATTAATCCTGCAAACTCCAGTTCTGCTGGAATGGATCATAAAACAGTTAACTGTCTTTTCATTAGAGGAGCCTAAATGTATTTGTGGATAAGTATTAGTAGCCTCATGGCACCACTTGTGAATAGCTCTTAGTTTGGGAGTCATTAAATATGTATGCAGCCTTTTTGTATTACAAAACATATGTGTTTAAAGAACATTTAGAAAACAAACACATCCTCACAGCTTGGAAAATAAATTATGACAGTAACATTTCAATATAATTTATAAGTTGGACACAAATGTTGCTTGTTGTGGTATAGTTTTGGTCAACAAAAAATCCTCTTCCTTAACTAAATTAAATCAACATCTTATAAACGTTCTTAGATTCTGTCATTGTTGTTTTTAGGTTATATCATACCAAAGGCACATACTCAAAGTGACTGATACATTTTCCTATTTTGTCTAAAATACATTGTTATGCATTGCACCACCATCCACAGTGTCTCTTTGTGAAGAGAGAAATCTCTTTATGGAACAAAGACAGTCAGGGATATAGGGCATACACAGTGTAAATGTCTTATGTATTATTTAGGTCAAGATACATCATGTGTAAAATGACAGCCAGCTCAAAGCAAACTCTGAAAGCCCCATTCATCCATTATCTTTGTGTCTTTTTAGGCATGTGATTGGGGTAATCTGGTCTCCATTAAAAACAAGGCTTAAACAAGACACGACCATATATATATATATAACAGGCAAAGTTGATAATTCTATAGCATGCTTTAGAATTTTTATATTATCTTGTCTTTGATTATCTCATTAATACAATCATACAGATGCTTAAAAATGCTGCTAAAACTGAGGAATGAGGCAGCAGTGAGCAGTGTGAAGTAGAATAAATCTACCAGAAAAAAAGTCATAAACAACTGGTAAGCCATAACAGAGAATAAGAGCACGCTGATTTATCAGTGAAATAAAGACTGACTCTACTTTGCCTAAAGGCCTTCAGGTTTCAATAGAATGCCTAAGCAACCACAGTGTGTTTCATTAAAATACATCAAACAAACCAGTGGAACATTTTAGTATGGCTTTTTCCAGTTATGAGGTCTATATTTCATGATGGGGATATGTATGAGGGAACAACCATCCTAAAAATAAGTGAACACCAGCTGGCACATCCCACCAGAGCAGTCTGAGCCACAGGGACCATCCCCATGTGCTTCTGATGCTGCTTTCAGAACATAAATACTATCCTATTTGTTTTGCATGCCCACTTTTGATCTATTGGAGACACTGGGGCTAAATAGACTGCCTTGGTTCACAGGTGTTTAGTTGTTCTATTTAGTAAAAACCTAAAAATATTGTATATGGGCTGACAAACTGCTGTAATTTGCCTGAAATGGGACTTCCTTATTTATTCAGGCTTTTGTCTCAAAACAAAACAATACAATGCTTATAGATCGTGTCTGTGAATTTTAACGCCCCTATTATAGTTTATACACTCCTCCCACCTAAATATTGATCTCCATTGGTTAGCGAGGACAAAGGAATAAGTCACGTTCAAGCAGCCACATGCAAAAATCTACCCAGCAACAAGAGCACACAGGACACAGATTCACACTATTTTAGAAGGGTTTCCAGGATTTGTGAAATCAATCACAGACTGAGAAAAAAAGCCAAGCAAAGACAATGAATGCAGCAATATGCTTTCATACATTCCTGTATTCAAACAAACATAGCGACGGGGGGGGTACCTGGTGGTGGTAACTGCCCTCTCTGCGATATGACGTCTAAACAGAGAGAGGAACAAAGGGGAAAGGTCAAAGGAAAGAAGAAGAGAAGCAGGCAATAGACAATAGGGCTTTGTTAAGTGAAAGTGTGGACTTTGTATTATTATTAGAAAATAAGTTTTATTTTTTACTTGAAACAATAACTAGATTGCTGGTGATTTTTGAAAGGAGTAGATTTGGACAGGTCTCTTTCACGTCAGTATAATCAGTGTTATAGCCTACAAAGAGTTGGTAAAGTTGACTGTGTCATATTAATTTAAATTGGTTTACTGAAAGGTGCACTTTCTTGTCTATGTTATAGCTTTTCCTGTAATCTTTCACAGTGTGGCACTAAACTTCTCTTTCTCCATGGAAACAAGCAGGTGATGGCCCAGGAGAAGTTGCTGCATTCAACAGATACGGAATGCCAACATTCCAAGCAAAATCGCATCTACATGGTGAAAAACAAGTTACATAGTGTACCTTAAATTAACATATATTTGATTGAATATTAAAAGTTTGAAAATACACAGATATGAGTCTCAGATCTGTATCTTGACAGCCATAAATGGTGCTTTTAATAGCTTCATAATTCT
>KN478788.1:22860-37793 GCA_000787095.1 Periophthalmodon schlosseri
GTTCTGGGCAGCCTGTAATCAAAAGCAGATATATTCGTCATACATGACTGAAGTACCAGATTGCTATGTCTGCTTAAAATAAAGCGTGGGATAGTAACATTAAATATTTATACAAAGTTGGCTTCAAAAGTCTGTGCGACCTTAAGTAAACTAAAGGATGACTGCAATCCTGGAGTGCACCTCAGATGGTGGAGAGGGGACCTAATCAGGTCGCCAATCTGAGCCTATTCCAGCACAGGGATTAGACACACTCCAACAAAACACTTATGGACTAACAAGTTTGGTCTGGGTCCAGTTTGTTTACCTCTTCACTCAGACATAGCCAACCCTTGAAATAAATCCCATTCATTTGACAAGAATGATGTGATTAGCTGGTGACTCACATTTATAAGATTTTGCCTTAGGTTTGGTTTTGTTCTTCAACAATGCCCTCTTCCTTTTGGCTGATTGGTCTTTCTTATCACACATGATTAGCCTTGACCAGAGGCTACTGGACAGAGACAGTGAAACTGCCGCAGATGGCTTTCAGTTCAGGGACCAGAAGGACTGTTGTAACACAATCACTTTGAAATGTGATGTGACACACCTTATGTAATATTGCTTCAATTTTCACACTAGATTTGATCCTGCAGTCATGTCTGTTTGGTGTGTGGACATTAGAAGACAGACAAGAGGAGAAGAGCGGGAGGGGCAGAAGACGTAATAGTGTTTAAGTTTTAGGCTCTTACCTTGGAGCGGGACTTGAAGTTTCTGAATGGGCCTGTTTTAAATATGACTCTGTTCCTTTTACAGATAATGTAGGCCACCATCCCGATAACCACCATCAACAAGAAGAGAGGGGTGAGGACAGCCATAATCCAAAGGTCATTGGGTGGGGTCTTTATTACGGCTGCACAAACACACAAATACAATAATTAAGATTTTTTTTAAATTATCTTAATACTAATAATTCAGCAGGTCTATGTTTTGTTTTGTTTTTTTACACAACTTTCATTCTTGTTTTGAAACAAATACAGGAATGTTAATGCTGATTTGTTTGGTGCTTCTACTAATATTGATCAGTTTGTAAGGTAGAAAATCACATGTTACATAATCTTCTTTTCACATTCACAACTTTAATCTTTTTAAAGACAATAAGTTTGGAGATGTATTTACCTTTAACATGTCACATGTCTACAACATGGAAGTTCCATAATGCAGTTCTGTACAATATTTAGATCTGGGTAGTGTGTGTCCTCTGCCCTGCTTAAACGCAGACTAAAGGAGTTTTGTGAGAACAGTGTGCTCACTACATGGACACACTATTGTTTTAGGAGGTGTAAAGGGCAATCATTGTGGCTTTCTCTTTGGGTAATTATAGATTCAGTGGAATAAAGAACAGATAAAAGGTAAAAGAGAACACTGTGTTCTATTTCTTCAGGATGCACTTCAAAGCATATTTATTTTCAGTATTCAGATAATTATGATACATGTAATTGGTCTAATACAAAATTTATAAGTCTATAGGCATCTGTGTTAACCTCTGTTTAGAGGTTGTTTATTACTAGAAAATATGAAACTTCAGTGTACATGCTTTCAACATAATAACAGAACTCGCAGCAACTGTTATGAGGCAATTACGGGATCTTTATTTCAAATCAAAGCTAATTAATCCTCCAAACCGTTTGGGTAAATATTTGATTGCTTCTCAGTTTGCTTATTCTGATTCCGGGTATTATTTTCAACATGAGAGACTCTCGAGCGGTGTTAGTTAACAACTTCACTACAATTTCAACACATCTTGAAGAAACAGATATTGCTATATGATTTCAGTGAAATGTATTATGTTTTTTTTTTTTATTAATAAAACTCACGCTCAGCCTGGACTTGTACAAAGTAGCCCAGGGTCAGAGCCATGGTTTGGGAGTCCAGGCTGCTCAGAGTCTTGGCTGCAGTGGTCCCGGTGATGGGGGCTCCATTGTGCTGGGCGTAGTAGGTCATTTCGGCTGGATTTTTAGGGCCAGGCAAACGACGAATGCTGACCATCTGGCAAAAGACAAGATAAAAGTATTTTTTACAACAGTGTACATTTTATATCGTTTTGTATATAAAAGGAAATAAGACAAAAAAATAATTATGATCACAAATAGTTTATGCACAGTTAAGCATATTTATAAAGTTCACATCTTTCAGTGAATAGCACCCAAATATAATTGCTTTACTGCATTTGCTTAAGTAGTTTAATCTGATCATAAACAGTGCAGCTATTATGGTCAGCCATATTTCTGTAACTACTTTTATCAGTGAAAATACGCTCATACAGAGAAATTGTTCCTTTCAGTTAAAATGAAACATGGGTAATTTGCTGGATTAAGAAGCAGTGTAAAAGTGCCTATAGAACCATATATCTAGACCTCACACCATCAAACTAAGATATATTGAATCCCATATTGCACCAAACCCATCTCTTATCTCTTAACATGCCCTTGGTATAGAACGATAACACAGCACCCTCCACAATCAGAATTCACCATCGTCTAGCTTACTTCTCGTACAGACTAGATAAGTACACTCTGCCAAGACGCTCAAGGATAACTGAGCCACTTGAAACCCCAATTTCCTCTTCATCATACATCAAACACATTTTTAATATGGCCAACACATCACACGCTTTAATCAAGTTTGATAATTTGATTTTGTCATAGAAAGAAGGGATGTGTGTTATTAAATGGCTGGTCCTCCCCTTCCCTTTGCTCTATACATGTATGAGTTACTTCCTCCTGCATCACTTTGGCGATAAAAAGCACTCATCTGTAACTTCTCATAAAACCTTGAGGCAGTCTAATGTGCAATCCCAGGAAGTTGCTCTCTTGAATTTGAAAAAAATGGCAAAACAACAAACACAGAGGAGAGGATTACGTGGGCTCCAGGAGTAAAGTACACTTATCTCTACAAGTTTCCAAAGCAATTTCGAGTCCCAGACATGAGCAAGATATAATCAGGGGAGCGACTAATAGCTACACAATCTGCTGGTCTATTCAGTCAATTAATTAATAATCAGTTCAATATAATGGAAATAGCAACAACAGCTGAAGCTAATTTCTGACTGGGGCTTTTGTGAATTTAAATGTCACCAGATGATACGAGAAAACACAGACAAAGTTAATTGGATGACATTTTTTCATTCCATTCTTCTTTAATTTGCTGTTTGATATGAAAGGGTGTCATGGACTAACATGTTGAGTAAGTCAAGGCAGAATGTTTATCATATGTTGAATATAATCGTTTAAATGATTTGTTCATTTCTGAAGTAATGAACATAAATATGGAAAAAAAAATATAACAAAAATACAACTATATGTTATATGTGCTGTTGTAAAAGTAAATGGGTTTACTACTACTACTACTACTACTACTACTACTACTAGAATTTTTGCACCTATTTTTTATTTCATAGCCTTTTATATAGATGGCTATAAACACATATATTAGAGCAATAATGTTGATACAAAAACTACTGTCCTGAATCAAGAAAAGCCCTCAGTTACAATTTGCCCGTCCACAGGAGCTGTCTATGGTGCTGATTCTGGAGCTGTGACGCACACAGTCTTGCAGAGTCTTATTTATCTTTCTCAACAGAGAGTATCATGTTTTGGTGGTCAAACTCAGCTTGAATTAATTATGAATATAGTATCCTTTTCATTAAAAGCTTTTCATTGATTTAACTTTCCCATGCTCGTAAATCGGATGTGTAGTGTTTGCTCCAGTTTTGGACTGTGGCTGTCGGGTTTTTTGGTTACTTAGTATATATTTGGAAGACTTCTTCTCCTGCACATCCAATCTTGAATAATTGTATTTTCATTATTGTGCTGTAAATTGCATTACAAGTGGAACTGAATGGAACAAATAACCATAAATCTTCTTATTATTGCAAATTAGTCTTTTCAGCAAATTCCATGAGAAACTTTGTATCTTGAGGTTTGCAGAAGTTTCAATCCAATCATGTGTGTCATGTAAACAGACCAATCTGTAAAGGGGCAGTAGACAAACCTGCACAGTGTAGCTCCCAACAGTAGTGGCGCGGCGGGAGCGAGTTGTCTGGGAGCCTTGTCTTCCTGCCACCAGGAAGAGCTCAGCCAGCCTCTGCTCCATGAGACTAGCAAAGCTCTGGTAGTTAGCCTCCAGGGAGGAGCTGTCTACATCCTGGATCACTGTGTGGAGAGACAGAGGAGAGGGTTCAGAGGTGCAGAGGTGTCCAGGACGAGAGGGTAGATACGTGAGGGGAGAGAATACATAAGGGGATCGCATAAGGACAGCCGCAGTGCTTAGAGGAGAGGAGATGAATGGGACACTACAAAGAACAATGTGATGGGCCAATCCATTTAAAAGCTGCTCATCCAGAAACCTTTAGAACAGCTGCAGTGACAAATGCATCAACCACAGTCCCCTGCTGGCTTAGTGTGGAGAGTTACCTACTTTGACCAAAGAACAAGGAAAAATCTCTACTCCAACTTTATCTTATATCTTCTGTATCTTGACTGATTCTACACTCCTCAGATTACTAATTTGCATATAATTAGCAGGAGTGTCGCAGGGAATGTGAAGTGATTTGGCAGCAGATGCAACTCAGAAGAAACCTAAAGCCTCAAAGACAAATAGCATTTTTAGCTTTAAACCACATTTATCCATTCCTCAAATATTTTGAAAAAGTACATTTAATTTAGTGGTTCATTCACTAAAGGAGCTGTGTTTCCCATTAACAATACATTTTTTCCCAGTTCCTAGATTGTGTATCCTCCTGGGATAACAAAAATGATAATTGGTTGCACATTTTGTTGACAAAACACATATAAAACTAACTATACTGATTAAAAAGAACTGCTTAAATATTGAATAAAGGCCATAAATGACACTAGCCTACTCCACAAAATGTATACATTTACTCAAATTTAAATGATTATATAATTCAAATATGTGTGGCAACCAGTACACTGGACAGATGTCAGAGCCCTGGTCACATTCGACAGTGATATGATGTGAAGTGATCTATCTCTGTGCCCCAGTCAGGAAGCAGTGAATTATACATCAATACTTCTTCACTGGAAAACAGCAGCATAGAGCACAGAGGAGAGGGGAGGCAGCACAGTGGGGAGAGGATATTCTGCTGAGCTGCACAAGCGCCACAGCTAGAAAGGTTTACTAAATGCAGTTTAGTCAAATCGATGAGTCTCTTGATTAGCACTGATCACCCTCTAATACCACACACTGTGCAAAGGCAAAATCCACTTACCTGTTATGACCCAATAGTTCTTGGTTGCGGTCGATGTGTTGAGATTATGGTATTCAAGGGCTGCACAGAAAAACAAACACAAAAGAGGAGTTATTACAGTGAACTAAATAAACGGAGAAGTAAGTTTGAATAGGGTTTGTATATAGAAGGACAACTTGAATTCAGATATTTGCAGTTGTGGTTATGTTGTTTTAAAAGTAAAGATTCAAACCTCAAGTAGGAAGTTCATCAATGTCTGTAATCCTTAATCCAGATCTATTGGAGAATAGGCAATAGCAGAATAGGCAGAATAGGTGTTTTGTCCCCTACTGGACTACAAAGAAGTTAATGTGCATCAATTGTAATTATCTTGTACAGTTGTAAAATTATTCACACTATACTTTGTAGCGCTGATCTTTTTAATTTTGCTAGTTGATGGTTACCATGGGTTTATTTAAGGTCGGTATCGTTTGATGAAAGTTTCAGCCCACAACTCATAATTTCCTTTTCGCCTAAAACTACAAGGCAAATTACTTGCTACACTCAGGCTGTTCGCTCTGAAATTGAGTTTTGAAATTGCCTTGCATTTACTCATCCATGAATTCAGGCTTGCACTTCACACTCTGGGCTCAATTCAAAACATATCTGTTGTTCATACAGCAATTTATATCCTTTAATATAACTGTGCTTATATGATTTTTCACTCTTTTCATCTAAACATCATAGTCTGATCTGTGTGTAGCAGACAGATTGCATGTTGGAGCCCATTATTATTTGATTCATTGTAATGCAAAAATTGCATTACAGTGAATCAGAATTAGAATCTGAAAAAAAGATGTACTGCTATTGTCAGTGAACAAAATTCACAAACTAATAATGTGCTTCGACGATTTTAAAGTGGTTAGAAAACAAAAACATACTGTGGCTGCAAACAACAGATTTCCTTGAACACAATACAAGATCTATTTTTGTCTACAGGTCTCTTTGGGCCTCTTGTTCATCTGTCAACCTACTTCTTCCCCCATCCCCTCTGCTCATCCTGTCTTTTCTAAGCAGTAGAAAGGTGTGCTTGAGTTGATCCATATCCGTTAATAGCATTGTGTGTTTGTGCTCTGGCCCTGTGTGCTGTACGTGAGTGCATTAAAATTCACTGCCTTCCTCCTGAACTTCAGCAAGTTTACATAAACAGAGTGAGTGCTGAGGTTAAGCCTGAAACCGTGACCTGTGAAGCTTCTGCTCAACAAGAGGAGATCATGTGAGACAAATCCACTGAGTTAACTGTGCACAAGTCAAAGGGATAATCATTTGCTGAAACAATACAAACCCTATCAACTGTTCTAGCTCTTTCTTTGCATGTTAATGGAAATGCGATGATCAGTGAAACAGATTTTTCTCTCATAAGTAACAATGAAGCATGTTACTGTTCAGAGGACTCGTGTGTATCTCAGCGGTGTGTATCTCAGTCACTTTAACAAACATTTTTGTTATTTAAGTCTACTGTGATCAGAGTTATACTTAATGTGATCCTTTGGTTTCAGAGCCAAGAAGTTTGGATCTGGTCCTCTTTGCATTCATGTTGATTTATTTAGCAAACTCTGGATTCTGAGCTCACCTAATATAACAATCACTGAGTATCCTCTCAGGATAATCCTAGTACACCATTATTTAAATAGACAGTATCATTTAAAGGCATGAGCTGCAACAAATAAACAGTGGAATGAACCAATAATTAGTCACAGAATTTACTTTTTAACCTTCAACGGCTCATATTTTTCATATTACAACAAAAATAACAGAAATGTCCCCACTTTTGCAAAGAAACTATACACACAATAAATACTGAGCCCCAAAATAATTTGACCGAGCTATTATTTATTGAACACTAAATATAGTCAATAAAGTAATTATTATAATATCCCATAAAACCATCAGAATCTTGAGAATGAGAATCTCTCTAAACTCTACCCTTCACTGTGATCCTGCTAATGAACAAACCAATCAATAGAAAGTAGAAATAATGTACTTTAGATTCCATAACTATCCAACAATATTACTACGTCAACACCAAAAATACAACCTCAATTAGGTGTCTGTTTTGCGAGAACAACTGTTTTCCACAACACCGATTTAAGTGTGATGTAGAGCCCTGGGGTGTTGATAGCACGCACACAAACAGATACTAATCTAATCTCAGTGGGGCTAAAATTAGCTCATTCAGGGCCATGGTCGACACTGGCCCGAGGCAGGATTCGGGCGAAAGGAGGCGTACAGCTGTTTGTCCCGCTCCAGGCACAGATGGCTGCAGTGGGACAAGATCATGTGCTCATCTCTGAGGTCACTGGTCTTTCACTCAGTTTTGTAATGTCAAGGCGTCGCTCAAATGTGTCTTCGCCTGCTGCTAAATGAAGCATCACAGACAGAAAATGGCCTTTTCATTTAGAGGAGCTCATGGCATACAGAGCAGAACTAGAGACAAGGAAAATGCCAAAATGCTACATTAACCTTGTGCTATTAGAGTTGTATTGATATGAATGTTCTTTTGAGGTTGACACAGCACATCTCCAGCCACCCAAAGTGCAGTGATTTGCATATTGTTTTGGCATTTGATTTTCCCCATATGACCTTCTAGATGCAGTCTTTTTGATGGGTTGGTTGTTCTATACCTGATCGTGGTGAAGAAGGTGCAATGTAACAATATGTTGCATCATTAAACACGCAAAGTTTGATTTTGTTTGAATGTGCTAGTCACTAAATTAATCAATTTTAATATAGACGAATTATAAAAGTTGACTCTCACTGATTTTGAGCAGCTGATTGTGCACATTATCAAACACGAGGGAACTGCTCAGGTGGCGATTTACAAGAACCCTCAATAATATTTTATGGACAATTACACTCTGAGATTATGCTTATCTTGATGATGAATGCCAAAACAGCAACTTTTAATGGTCAGACTTACTAGAAGATTTTACAACGATTAGTGTGATTTAGAAGTTGTTTTAAAATGGCAATTTATCAAGCAGTGGTTCCCAAATGGAGGGTTGGGAAGTGAATATGCATGCAAAGAGCTTACTTGAAAATACTTACTTTTTTGTGTTTTTATGGATGTCTTTCTAGTTTTTGGCACCTTAAGCTGCGCTATTTTATCTTAACGCAATTAACTGTACTGTAATTAATGAGGCAAGGGGGTTATGTCTCAAATGCTCCCCAAATGAATCATTAGATAATTACATCATTAATCACTTTTGTTTCTGTAATTCACTGTTTTTTAACCACCAAACAGAAACACTGTAATAGCTGATACTGATTTGTGGGGCAGGTGACTGCAGTAGGCTATAATTCTCCCTATTGACTAAAAATGACAATGAGGAAATCTAGTGCTGACTCTTGCAATCAAAGCAGGTCAAAAGTGCCATGAATCATGCAGGGGCCTGTGGAGTCAGCAGTCAGTGCAGTGTGAGGCTTTGCACATGTGCTGTGCAATCTGTCTGAGCATAGCACACAAACCAGAGCACAATAAAGGTTATGCAATGACACAAAATGAGCACAAGGACTCAAGCGGCTGTCCACGCGGTTGAAGACATTGGAGTGCATTGGCCTCATTACCAAAGGAAGCTTTAACCATGGATTTCTGGGTTTTTCCAGGACATCTCTCTGTGTCAGGACTAAAATGGCTGAGAGCTGCCGGGCGTTTATGCCACCTCAGTCTGGTGAGCACTTCAGAAAACACACTGTTCTTTTCAGAGCGAGAGCCTCCTCCTCCACTCTTGACTCTGGGCACATTTTGGCCATACTATTACAGAATTCACACTACTGTATTTGCACTGTGGCTGCCAGAAATAATCCGATTGATTGGGATTAATCAATTATTTAATTGATTGATCATTATAATTTATGAATCATTTAAAAATTCATAACTGATTTCTAGATTAAACACAGACTCTCATATCTTGACAGAAACCATAACTCCTTGGAATTAAAATTTTGTAAAAAATCATATTTACTCAGATAAACAGATGAATTGATTAGCGATAATTTAAGTAATTCACACACACCAATATTGACTGCTCTAGGAAGCAGCAGATGGAGATTTATTTGTGGGACCAAATATAGAAATTGCATACTGAACACTATTTATGTCTGGAATAATTTATGTCCAGAATAATTCGTATTTGGATATTTGAAAAAGAGCCATGAGCTAAATGAACTAAAATGTCCACTAGCTGCGATGCCAACTCATGTGGCTGCTGGCTTCTCAAAATATCCACACAAGTTTGCCAGATGACCTCACTGCTCAAAGCTGATCATTAATTAGGCCAACGTGTCAACGCCACAGCTGCCCCTCTGGACATAACAGTGTGTAGTTTACTCACGCTCTGCAATGATGAGGGGTGGGTAGAAGAGGAAGTATCCCACCAGCTCCGCAGTCAGCTGGTTCAGGAGTCCACTTGAAATGGTCCCATTGAGAATGACGCCCTGGTTTTTCACAAGGTAGATGAGAGAGACCGAGGGAGAGCCGGGGTCCTGGTGAACGCTGAGGACCTGTGGAGGAATACATAAAAATAATTTCACAAATGAAGAGTTCAAAGACAGATATTTTTCTTTTTGTTTCCATCTTCTCCAGATATTGTAAATCAAAATAATGTATAGTGGGTTTTATCAAGGAGGGACAGAATCATAATTTGATTGCAGTAAAATACATGCATGCTTTTGAAAACATTGCTATACCAAGAGTGTCTTTTTAAAATTGCTCAAAGGCATTCATGAATAAGTGTAAAATGAGGATAAAATAGAATTCAACTTTACTTATTTGTTGTTTTGTTTTAGGTTCATAAGCGATAAAAGGAAGATTTATACCACTTTCACAAACTTGCACTTTTCTGATAAGCAGCACAATAACCATTCTACACGATGTAATATAAAGTGATCGTTCTCTGTGCTGCTTCTTTATAATAAACTGTGTATAAACCAAATAGTCTAGAATCTACGACATAAAAGTGTAAATAGGCACTTGGATAAACATGTCAGTAATGATTACCCAAAACAAATTGGGATGAGAGCACAATTTGACCCTAACTGCTTTATTGTCACAAATTGTATCAAATTTAATGAGGATGGACACTTCCGCGGAGCTGTTACCACAAACGTCTCATTTGATTGCACTGCCATCTGATGAGAACTATAAAGAAACAAGACCATCTGTTTGACATTGGCCAGAAGTACGCAGCAGACATGAAATGGTCTAATGGACTGACATTACATAATAGATTTTGGTTATTCTGTTTTACACCAAAGTCATTCTAATGTAATACAAGGGGAAAGATAAACAAGGACACTGGTATAGCTACATTTAGAGGAGAAAAAAACTAGGATTATTAATAGGTCTTGGTTGCACTTGGTTGCATCATGATATCAGTACAGTATGTTTTAATGAGGATTTCAGCTTAGGGTCAATATCACCTTACAGGTTTAGTTTTATTGTATTTAAGAACAAAATATCATATTTCTTCAGCTTTCTACAGTTCTAGAGCAGATATATAATTCACTATATGCATACACAGATACAGTCCGTACTACACGTATCTCACATGCCCCAGACCATACACAGCCTATGCCCCAGACACAATATGACACTTTGAATAAACAATGTCTTTTTATGCTATGAAAAGGGCCAGTGTGCTGCTTTAAAAATAATGTCAGTGAGTCAACATAATGCATGGATGAAACAAGATAGGAGATATTATCCTAACACACACAGGCCATGAGTGTAAATATTTCAGAGGATGAATTATGAATGGGCCCTATATCTGCTGCTCCATGCCGAGACCTACTTATGATGATGACGACGATGACGGTCTCTGTCTGTAAATCGTGTGTGAAAGAGAGAGAGTGTTCAAATATGAGTGAACAATGACCGACTAAAAATAGCAGAGATAACAGTTACTCTTTGTGAATGTATGCGATGTATTCATAATTGATATTTTATTTTAGAGATGCATTGTTCTAGCTTTTTCAGTTTGGCTTTAAATTTCTGATGATTCCAATATCAACCAAGACTGAAAGTAGATATTTCTTCCATTAAAATTTATAACACAAACAACCAATCCAAATATATTTTATATTTTTGGCAAGAAACTATGGAACAGTTTTGCATAAGTATAAGTTCCAACATCATGAGACCTCTGAGACAACAACATACCGTAAATAGTCTAATTACATTAAATGGCTAACCCTATGATTTATAACCAATATCCTGGAACCGGTAAATATATGATAAATTCTGGATCAGAGCTAATAGACAAAAACCATCAGTCCATCCTCAGTGAATCTCTGTATTGATTAAAATGAGATTATACTTTGCTGGTTGCCTGTTCATTATAGCCTTTTCTAAGCTCTACTGCAATAATCCACTGTGATGAAGAATATATGTTCAAGGCCACACATTTCCTTGTAATATAAAATTGGTTTTCATTGCAAATTGCAACAATTTCATTTCTTAGCAAGATACCCAATAATGGTTCAGTCAGAGTTTTACATGGCTGATTTCTCTTTGTGTTCCAGCCACTATCAAATCAACTCTTTCTAATAAAAAGACCATTCACTGAAAAATGTTGCCTGCACCTGCTTTAATTTACATAATACAACACCATGAACTGGATGAATGCGTTTAACAGTGTAGCAGAGTTTAACAGTTTGAGGCTTATACCACAGGCTCATTAGTCACATTACCCTCATTAGCATGTACAAGTAAATCTGACACACTTGGCTGTCTGAATCTTACACTAAAATAGTCCATGTGTCGACCAAAGTGTGACCTACCTCCACACTCAGCCTGTTGTATGTCTCCAGCACTTTGTCTTGGGCCTCATCGAATGCATTTTCCAGCCTTTGCTCCAGTGTTTGGACGAAACTGCAGGAGTAGATGTGGTCTGTTGGGCCGACAAACCTCAAAACTGTAGAGAATAAATAGACAAGATTAATGTAACGTGGATCATATTACAGACAGGTTCTAGTTCATTAAGATGGCATAAAAGGTATCTAATCGCCAGTCAAAACAGAACACTGAAACTGAAATTTATCAGGGCTAAATCAGGATCCCAATAAGGAGAACCTAGAGTTGTCTAACACTGAAACAATAAAATATCCTAATAAGTATATGATATATGATATATTTTTATTCCCTGGGCAGACAAAACTATACTTTTCCTATACAAAGAAAATGTGTAGTCTGGGGTAAGGTCTTATCTCCCTGAGTTTAGTTGAGTGTGACTGATAGGCAGATTCTTCAGAGAAACGTCTGTCGGTATCAAAACAAACATGGTGATTTATGTGTATAAAAAGAAAGGAGAAAAAAGTAACAGAGGACAGAAAAACAAAACAGGCTTTTGCAAAGTCAATGAGCACAACACTAAACGCTGTCAATCTGAGGTGAGAGAAGTTTGATTTTGTTCAGGTCTGTCTGAAAACCAGAGAAAGGTGTGAATACCAGGCTGAGGATTTCAGTCAGGTATGAATTTGCATTATACTGTGTGGCCCTAATGGGAATTATATTTAATTGCTACACAAATGTGCAGACCTGTCAAATGTAAGCAAAAGAAACAGGTTTAAAACTTTCAATGAACTTAATCGGGTTGCTTCTGGAAACTGTGCTGCTGGTATAATTAAAGTAGTGTCTCATTACGTGTGTGACTGAAAGCAATAAACCTAAGTAGTAAAAGAGGATTATACCGGCCGGTGAGAACAACCAAAAGAGTTCTGTTTCAGCGTCAGTGCCGAGGATCAGGGTAAACAATATTGAGTCCATCCACAGATTATAAAGCATGTTATTAAATGATGTGTGTCCTCACTCTCCACTCTGTCCTCTGTCTGAATCTGCTGTAAAACGACAGGGGCTGAAAGATAGAGCCTATTCAAGTTAAGAGCAGCTTCATAAGAATGTTCTCTGTATCCTGGGACACATCATAATGATAGTTGTTAACTACACACAATGTACTGAGACTAACTGCATTAAACTATTTGTGAGCTGGAAGCCTGTTATAGTTTTTTGATCAAGTGACCACTTTGTACACAGCTGTATTCTAACAACTGTGCCTATCAATTACACACAAAAAGCATGTCAGTTATGTAATTATGTGCACTTTGTCTGTCAATAGAAATGGGAACACAAAGAAAACAGCAATTATTTGTGCAAACTAAGTCTGAGCTACAGCTATGATTGCAAATGTTTATATGTGATAAGCAATGTGAAACATAACTGTTCTAAATCCTCTAGCTGCAATGTTGAGTAATATACATCTTTGTCAGCTGTCTAAAATAGCTGTGAGAAAGTAATAAGCAGTCAAAGTGGGTTTAATTTTCAGCCAGGCCTCAAGAGAGCTGCAACCAGTATAAGCTACTGTACCAGTCCAGCCAGGCACTACACTTGCTTTTGTAAATGAGCCTTAGGGTGTGTTCACACTTGCATAATCGTTACATGAAAATTTGGAATAAACAAAGATTAAACCTGAAACTAAACTAATACCAGACCAGGACCAAACCAGGACTAGAATGGGACTAAGCTCAATTTACATTAGGACTCAAAGTGGGCCCAAACCAGGACAAATGTAAACACACCCTTAGGCAGTTTTCACACTCTGGAGCAGCCCCAGTGCACACTAGATTTAGTTATGTGTATTTAACTTTTGGGTCGGCCTTGTTCACATACACTGTGCATAATTCACCCCAAACACACATCATGAGCCACGTTAGAGGCCATCAGCTGATCACCAAACATATTTCTATGACAACACGCTTCAAGCAGACAGAGCCCGTGAATACGCAAGCACGTGCTTGCTTCCCCTGTACGTAGTGGTCTTTTCTTTCACCTGTGAGTAAATACACCGTGAGGACTGTACGTGCTGATGACGGAGGAGAAAAAGATTTTTGAATGACACAGACAGACCCAGGCTGCATAGACAGAGGCAGGAGGAGACGTGTTGCTGATATTAAATTGATGCAAATTGCCTCCTCAGACGAACGTGTCAAACAGCAGCTCTTCAGCACCCATTCATACAAATAAACGTGATCCGAGCGCTTTTTTTCCCAGTTCCAAGCACTTTTACTGTCACCGTGGACTGCGTAGGTCGGCCCGAGGCCGGCCACCTGGCCCAAGTGCACCGCACTCGGAGCAAATGCTCTTTTACATCGACCTAACTAGTGGCAGTGTGAAAACGACCTTAGTCTTCTGTTCTTAAAGCTTTCAGTGTTGGGATCACCACAGATCATCTGTCTCAGCTGCAGTAATTAACATATTGGCTAGTTTTACGCCATACCACGCCTCATGTGAAAGCTCAGAACCTCCAGAATTTACTCACTGGGCTGCAGAGGTTGCACTAGCACTAATTCATGGATCATGTTTATGAAATTTACAAAATACAAATCTTGCATACACTACCTTCACTATAATAGAACTACTTATTAATTACCTTAGAAAATCTGTCCTTTGACAGTACTGCAGTCTGTAGTCTGCCAAACACACAGCTGGCTGGGGAATTGCACATTTTGTGATCATAGACTCCAAATGATGTCAAATCATTGGCACAGAGTTGTGTTAATTGCTAGAAGTCACTTAAACGGGATGTGATTGTATCTGCTGTAACAAGCAGCTTATATCAAATTTGACAAGGCAAATCAGAATGTAAAAGTT
>KN478788.1:37863-66045 GCA_000787095.1 Periophthalmodon schlosseri
CAGTGACCTCAAGTTAACATTAGCAGAACAAATAAGCCTGTCAATCTTTGTAATGCAGATTTTTTCCCTTTGTTCCCACAGGACTCCATTTAGAAGTGTGTGTGCAAGGTTTTTAAGAAGCTTAAAAGGCTGACAAAACAAATAGACCAATCTGGTTTAGCTCTGCAGTGATGGAGTTTTGTATGGGATTTAGGGTATAAAAGGGGAGCAGAGAGGAAGAGACATGTAATCAGAATTTTCTAATTTGGGCTGTGCTCCACTCTCCCCTAGTGTATCCAGCTCAACACTTCCTACTGCAGCTCTATCTCTCCCCCTCTTCCAATCCTTTCAGGTCCTGGATGAATATGGCTAACCAACCACCACAAGCAGAAAGACTGTGAAAAGGACTAACTTGTGTATATTACTTAAAAAAGAAATAAGGGAACGTTTTTGAACGATATATGGGCGGCAGTAGCTTAGTTGGTAGAGTTAACATCCATAGACAGCATTAGCAAAGGTGATAGAACAGAGCATGGTGTGCTCACAAGTTGTGCTAACAGTTCCCAAAGGTGTGTATTGTGGTTGTGTCCTTGGGCAAGACACTTGACCTGCCTTGCCCCAAGTATCTGTATGAACTAGTATGGGTGAATGGGTGAGTGGTTCCTTGATGTGAAGTGCTTTGAGTGCCCACTGAAGGTAGAACTACACCATATAAATGTGACAGTTTTTATAAATGGCCTGATACATGTAATGTATATCTGAAATGCCTTGTTTGTTTGTTTACCTTTTTGGCGTCTACCACACCCATGCACATGATACAACTATTGTTCATTATATACATGCCTTTTTTATAGTTTGACTGTCCATTTCAAACTTGTTTCTATGAACTGTACTTTTTAGCAAGTGCTAAATAAATAAATAAACACCTAAAATATTTATATCATGAAAGACCAAAAAATCCTACCTAAAATGCATGGGGTATGAATCTATATTAATCTTAATACAAACTGATTAATGTACTGTGCACTTCGTTTATGAAGTCTGAGCGTGTGTACAGGCCATGCACTCACCTGTTTTGAGCTGCAGATGGATGCTGGGATTGGGCATCAATGCTGCCACAGGGACCAGCACAGCCTTGACCAGTGGAGTGTGCTGCCGTATTTCTGACAACAACTTGTCAAATCCATAGACGTTCAGAGCCTCAACCACCACAGAGGCGATGTAGACACTTTTACCACTTGTCACATAGTAAACCAAGGTCACATTATGGGGGCCACAGTCATCACGCTCCACCTGTAAACAACACATGCATTACTTAATGAACATCTATGAATATCAATGAATATGAGGATCTAGTGTGAAGGCAGATGTGAACAGCATCTGTACCATTATGAGGGTCAACGCTATCTTCCACATATGACTCGTTTACTATCTATAGTGTGATTTTATTTATAAAAAAAATAAATAAATCACATAAACATTAATTTGTTGGATTCATGTTGGACACATTTGAAAGTGAGTCAAACAAATATGAGAGAGAAAAGCTGGGTACAATGTGAAAAACTAATATTTTATCTCATGCATCTTGTTCTGCAACATAACTCAAAAGCCTGTGTACAGAATGCAAATGCGTCCTCAGCTATGAATATTTATCAAGTTTAAACAGAATAGTTAATCCTTGGACTTGCTGTATCTTACTTGAGGGCATGTTTTTTAAGCCGGAGCATGCCACCCTCATAAATCTGAGTAATTGTGTTCTGGAAAAAAGAACATCCAAACAAGAATCAGCCAAGTCGATGCCTGTATTTGTAGAGCGATTTCCCACCTCTCATCCTTCATCGCTGCAGCTGGGGCTCTTATGGCTACTCTTCCTCATGCTTCACTGCTGTGTGCACTGTGGGCCCCTGGGAACCATTCTTAGAGAAAAAGTTGCTTTTGATGAAACTGTTTCTTATTCTTTCCTCGTCTTTTCACTCCCAAATAAGCTGGTCAGACTGCACTGTTCTAGTAAATGTCTTTAAACCACAATACATGTTTAGTACTGATTCACAAGGCATTCTTGCTTTACTCCATTGCTGTTCTACATGGAAAACATATACAACATGTACAACATTTTTATTTCAAAAAGCATATTTGTAATTGACATTGTAATTACATATGTTTTTATTATTATGCGCCATTGTTATGCTGTGTGTCATTTTAACTGACTGTAACATTGAGATTTGTTTAAAAGTCCTATATAAATACAACTTATTATTATGGTTATATTTGAACATCCAATGGCATATTATCCAAGAAGTACATTTGTAAGTGTCTGATCAGTTGAATTCTGTATTCATGGTGAAAGTTCAAGTTACAGCGACAATTTATCTGATAACCTCAACATGCTCTGACTTGAACCTGTGCAGTGTCCAATTACTGAAGTAATTTACCCATAAACAGTCAATAGTTATTGTCAGCTCATTAAATGGAATCAAATGGCTTTTTATAGCATCATTATTTCATTTCACAGTAATGAGAGTGTGGTAATAAGATGCAGTGTTTTTTCAGAAAGCCACATGCACAGAGACCCCTGGAGAAGGTGCTGCTGTTATTGGACCAGCGCGTGCTTATATGAAAAACAACTGTGGATGTAACAACAACACAATATGACCTTGCCTTCTTTTTCTCGCCTTTTTATGTGTTTGTTATTTTAAAAATCCCAGGCAAACATCGAGAGACAGGTATTTTTTAAAAGTTGCATATTCAGATATTAGCCTATGTCTCAGATAGCTACCAACTCAAAAGTGAAAAATGAGACTTACCATGTGTTTTATGTTAAGTCTATGGTAAGAACAGTCTTCATGAAGACAGGAGATAGGCCTCTACTTTGACAATGTTTAAATCCAGGCTCAAAACGGTTCTGTTTAGCTGTGCATATGACTGAAAGGTTTTTATTCTGCACTCTTCTATTTTAATGTTAATTTTATGATGATTATTTATGTTTGGATTTGTTTGTATTTTGATTTTAATGTCTTTCTTATTCTGTAAAGCACTTTGAATTACTGTCAAAATCCCAGTCTGCCTTGTGTTTTGTGCTGTTTTTCCCCCTCCCTTCTGTGTCAGAGCCTGGAGCTGGGCGGAGAGTTGGGCTCCTCCCATGCACACCTGCAACTAATTGCTAATCAAGCTGCACCTGGGGAGAACAAAGGGAGCCAGGACCTGACACTCAGCACCAGATCGTCTGTGTATCCACAGTGATCCCGCTTCCTGGACCCGCCCAGCTCCTCTGTCTCTGCTCCTGTTCTTCACGACCGGCACGGCTTACCTTGTCTCTGACCCCGCTGCCCATGATTTACCCCAGGACTACTGCAAACAACCCAATCAATCTAATACCGGCTTACTTGTCTCTGACCCCGCTGCCCATGATTTACCCCAGGACTACTGCAAACAACCCAATCAATCTAATTTCATTTGCACATTTAAAGCTGTAAATAAACATTGTTTAACTGTTCCCGAGTTCTGTCTCTTTGGTCCCCCTGTCAGTCGTTACGGCAATTACTTTGTGCAATACAAATAAACTTGCCTTGCCTTTTAGCTAAATGGCAAAGCATTAGTATTAGAGCCCAGAGTTTTAATACTTCAATATCTGACTCCTAAAATACTGACAAATGGTATACTAGTATGAATTAGAACACAAAGTACAGTCATTTTAGGCACCCTGCGATTTGCTGTACCTTGTTGTTCCTCCAATAGGCCAACATTACCCAGTGATGCTGCGTGTTATCTAATGCAGAGGAGTGGTTTGGTGAATGTTTGCATCAGCGCGTTGTAGGGTGCAGATGAAAGTGGACTGGAGCTCAGAGACTCTGAGTCACTCCCTGTACAAGCTCACAAACAACAGGATAAAAATAGCAAAGGCGGCAGCGGAAGACAGACTGACAGAGACATGAAGCCAGGCAGGTGGACGCGTAGAGGCGAGAAGCACCACAGGCGAGCTGACAGTCAGGAGAGACAGACAGCTCTGCACTAAATCAATACGGCAAAACATATAAGGCAGAAATCTGATATAGGCAAGATGGACAAGGGGGCAAGAGCAGGAGTGTAAACAACACTCCAAAACTGCAGTACATTTTATAAGCTCTGCCTCTTGTCAATAAAAGGAGGGAAGGTATTTTGTTAGTTTGTCCAATGCAAAAATAAAATCACCAACAAACCCAATAGTAAAATATGGGGGAGTAAAGTCAGTTCAGTTGAAAGTTCAATATTTAAAACATTTTCATCAGACTTACAGGCTTCCAATTATTTATTCTTCCGCTATCGGATTCTTGGAAAAATTTAAATAGCGTGGTGCTATAATTGCATCTTTAAGTAATAATGCCGTGACTCAGACTAACACTGTTGGCATCAAGTAGTCAAGTAGAGTCAAGTAGTGATAGCAATCAAATCTAAGCCTTAAGTACAAAAAGGGATATGGTTTATTACTGTTTAAAATATCTCGATGACTTGATACATATAGATATACACATACAAGATTCAGTCATGTACAAAGCCATCAGCAGCGTTTTTACTATTACTATTTTTACTATTTGGAATCATACTGTATAAATGACTATAGGCTGACCACTTTAAAATGTAGAAAAAGAGGAACAAAATGTGGCATCATAAATAACTGGGACGAGGGACATGGGCTTAAACGGCTGTGCAGGACGACCAAAGAGGAACAGGTGGTCACCCTAAATATGTGTGAAATAATATGTGAAATAATATGTGAAATGCGTTCCACCTTGGCAGTGCCCTGGAAGTCCGACTCACCTGTGCATACGCTGAGGAGTCATTGAGGGCTCTCTGAAGGGCATGGCTCAGTCCTTTAGACAGATTCTGCTTCAGGATCAGGTCCAGGCGATTTTTGCGCAGCTCAAGTGACAAAACTAGAAGAAAAAAAAACATTATCCAGGACTTTGAAAACTTGCTGACCAGAAAAGCCTTTAATATCTGGCTTTCGGTAATGAAATCTAAGCATCTACAGTTAATAATCTGAAACTGTGCCTCAGGAAAATCTACTCCTGCATTGTGCCACTTTTAATTAATTTGCAGCATGTAATTACAGCATGGGCACACATTACCTACTTTGTGTGTTAGCTTCGGAAATTAAATAGAAGTAGTGATTATTACTGTTGTGCATTGGCTCTGTGCACACATTTCCCACTGTGCCTGGCCTACATAATTTTTCTGAATTTATATTCTTCCCATTTATTTCCTGGATCATGGATAGTATGAATAATAAGATGAACTTGTAATTAAGCATCAAAAAGGCCTATTAAAAATGCTGTCAATTTTAGTGTTATGTTTTTATTTGTGAGTTTGATGTACAGACTGACATTGATTCTTCCCAGAATTTGTGGGTTATAGCTTTCCCTTTATGTTTTACATGCCCAGGAGCTTGATAGTTCCCTTTTAGATTCAGGTGGTTGACAAAAGGTAATAAATGAAGAGAAAACTGGAAAGGTTATTTTATGGTAAATGGTCACATTTTTAAATAACCCTTTTCCACCATCTAGACACTCAAAGGGCTTTACATTAAGGAACCACTCACCCCTTCATACGCCAGTGTATGCAGACACTGGGGGCGAAATGGGTTAAGTGTCTTGCTCAAGGACACAATGACTTTGTGGTACCTGGAAATGAACCACCAACCTGTGGATCAGTGGATCTGACTGCTCTACCAATGTTTATGTTGAGAGCAGGATTCGAACCGTCAGCCTTCGGATGAGTGGACGAACACTCTACCATTTGAGATACTGTCGCCTTTAATTAAGATGAATGGATTTTCCATGTCTAGTGTTAGATAACATCTGGGTGAATGTGTGAATGTGAAAACAACAAATGGAACTCTCCATTAGTAGATCTCCATCTATATAAAATATAAAATCTACCGGAAATAGATGTTTGATTTTTGCCCAAAAAATATTACCTGTTTTGACGTAGTACTTCTCAGTGATGTTGCATGGCAGAACGCTCTCTTCAATGCTGGTACTGGATGGTGGTTCTGTGGTCGTGGTTGGAGGAGGAGTAGTTTGAATAAAGAGAGTAGTGGGAGGAGCCTGTCGTGGTTGGAGGAGGAGTAGTTTGAATAAAGAGAGTAGTGGGAGGAGCCTGTGTTGTTGTAGTAGATGGTGTGGTAGTGGTAGTAGTATCAGTAGTAGTTGTAGTAGAGGTTGTCGTAGTAGTTGTAGGTGGCTCAGTAGTTGTAGTAGTTGCTGCTGTGGTGGTAGTAGTAGTTGTAGCTATAGTAGTTGTGGTAGTAGTTGCTGGGACAGGGGTAGTAGTAGTAGTAGGGACCGGTGTGGTTGTTGTGGCCATGGTGGTGGTAGGTTGTGTAGTAGTAGTGGTCAACTTGAGAGTAGTGGTTGGTGCTTCAGTTGTAGTCGTGGTTGTATCACCAGAGCTTGAGGTAATATTTGTAGCTTTCTCAAAATCTGCCACAGCTGTAGTGCTGGCCAAGGGCGTTGTCATGGTTACCGTCGTCAAAAGTAGCCCATCACTTGTCACAGCGTCAATGGCGGGTAACGTAGTAATAGTGGATACAGTTGTTGATGTAGGTGTTGTAGTTAAAGCTTGCGTTGCTGTAGTAATAGTTGTCAGAGAGACATTTGGTGTGGTAGTAGTAGTAATGGTGGTAGTCTGAGAGTCTGTGGAGGTGGTTTTTGGTTTTGCCGGTGCTGTGGTGTTCCATTGGTATGTGGAGAATGGGCTGGTGACGTTAGCAGGCAGGGTGAGGTCATGGTCGCCCACTGTGGACAGGAGAGACTCTGGGACAGTGGGGAGGTCCCAGGCTGGCAGGCTGCCCACTGAATCATCTGAGAGAAAAGATCATACATTACATGTAGTAAGTAGTATAGTATAGTTGCCTATAGAAATAGACCATGAATACAATTTTACATTTAATCTCATTGACACTGATATGTTCAGCCTTTGTCTGTTTATTATGTATGCACTTTCTATCATCATCATAATCAAGCCAAAATGAGTGGTCAATTAAAGCTGAACTTCAACTGCTTTAGTTGTTTGTTTTTTTACTACTTTAAACTTAAGAAAAGGCCAAAACATAATATAAGCATAATAACAGATTTAGAATTGTATTCTATTTTGATTGTAGTGTGAACCGTACTTTTTATGGGCATAAATGAGTCCAAACCAGAATACAGAAGTTTGGATTTATGGTCAAACAGAAAGTACACAAAAGAAGATGAAGTGTCCATCTACTTTTGCATAAGAAACTACATTCTGACTCCAATGTGCAAACCCCATCTTCTGGCTGAATATTGACATAAGTGGAAGTCGATGAGAGGAGGCAGAGCAAATGTGATCTATCTCCTCAAACTGAAAAGGAGCCAGGTTCACCTCATAATACCTTGAGCTGATTTACAAGTGCTTTAATTTAGATGAAACCAGCCTACGCTGTATTTTATTTGAAATATTGAGAAAAACTAGATTATTCAAAATTGGGAGAAAAATGTGCGAAATGCATGATGCAGGCATTTGCTCTGATTAATGCTCCATAATCATATATTCATATTTCTATGATAAAAAATACAATGCATTACAATAAATTAAATTATATAACACCAAGCTTGTCTTCAAATTAGTGCATCAAGGAGAACGATCTGGAACTATCGTACCCAAAGTGAAGCTGCTGTTGCTCTGAGAGGAGTTGCTGGCACTCTCTGGAGGGGTGGTCTGGGCCGTCTGTGTTGTACTGGCTGTGCTTGTGCTGGTGACTGGAGGAGAGGTGGTGGGGGTTTTTGTTGTAGTTGTGGAGGAGGAAGAGGAGGACCTGGATGAGGATGAAGAGGAACTTTTGGTCCAAGCTGCTTTTGATAGCAGCCCCAGTGGTTTGGCCTCCACTGGGGGCTGCAGCTCCGCTGTACCTGCCAACATGCTGATCATTGACGAAAACGATGCCTTTTCTCTCAAACCCTGTCCATGTGTGGACCGCCCCAGCCACGCAGCAGAGCCCCGGGACAATCCTGCATCCACAGGTCTCCACTCAGCTCCCATTTCAGTCCAGCTCCTAGCTCCAGTCAATGTCCCAGACTCTGCAATGACTTTCCCATCAGCCCTTGTGCGCACCTCTTCCTCAGTCTCAGTCCACACGGCTGTTTTGGCCTCAGAGAACACTTTGAGCTCAGCATCTGCTTCATCCATCACAGGTTTGTCTGCTGTTCCCAGTGCGCCTGAGAGGTTGGAGGGCACTGTCTGCTCCCGGGGCATCACCAGCCTCATTGACTCCTGTCGGCCTTGGTCAGCTGCACGAAACACAAAGAGCACAGCATTAGAGACCAAAAGATAGAAACACAGTCACAGTGTAATTGGTAGTTCTGGGCAGGAGAAAAAAATGTGACCAATCTGTGAGTCATCTGTCCCACAGGCCGGACCAAGTGTTCTATTTCTAACTCTTTATAAAACACACTTGAGTGCACACTGACACTGCTACAGCGGCGATCATTAGTCCTTATAATGCCACCACAACTGTCCAACTGCAGGAGATTGACTGGAAAAGTGTTCGGCTCATTCGCGCACACTCAGATTTATGTGTCCTGCCACTCGGATGCATTTACGCAGCTCTGGAAATGATGACAAATCACAGAGAACGCTAAAATGAGGAGTTTTAAGGCAGGTTATGTTTTGACCCTTCTATTTAAGTGACATTTAAGTATTTTCAGGAAATACAGAAATGCAGCTTATCTAAGTTATCTATAAGATGTAAAATGTCCAAACTGACAATATGAAAGTGCAGACCCTTTTTAAGTCTTATTTAGTCTTGAACCGTGATTTGAGTTGTAGTTTTTATGCAATGCTGGTACTACACATGTACATTTCAAGTTTAATCAAGGAAATAACAATGAATATAAAGATTTTTCAGTAAATTCCCTGTTTTTCACACTCATTTTCCTACAGTGGATTAAATTTAATCTCACTGTGGTGGGGAAAAATAGTATTAAAAGCAAAAGTAGGTCACTTATGTTTTAAATCAGGGAATTAATTGAAATGTTCCAGAGTGGGTAAATTAGGACACACATCCACACTGCCTCATCAGCAGTGATTTCACAGATATTAATCTGATCTGACTCAGACGCAATTTGACATCGATTTATCATTCCTCGAGCCCACACCATACTGTGCTCCTGGTACGAATCAAATATTATTATAAAATAGTGGTGCTAGTTTGAAGAGTACCTCTATTTCTGATATGAGACACACAAGCCAAAAAATATCCAAAGTATGTAAGTCATCATGTTTAATACCATAGCCAAGAGGATTACATTTGTTGTGTATTTGTCAGTATGATATCGCAAAATGTTTGTTCCAGTCAGAAAGAAAATTGTGGGGAACAAATTACTTTCTCTAATCTTTTTCATCTAGAGAGATTGTGGTACAATTTTACCTATTAAGAGGTTTAATTAACAAATAGAGCATTTACCTCTGAATCATATCATATTTACCACATGCGTAAATGCCTTGGCACATGTTTATTATCTGGACGTGCATTTAGTTTTCAAAAATGGAGGTTTATTGTGTTGTCAAAAGCACACAATGATAAAGACTAATATGAAAAAGCAACTCTATTATTGTGAAGGAGCTCTTCTTGAAAGCAATCATTTTGGAAAGGGAAATGACTCACTTAAATATTGTGTGGCGGTGAATACATGCAGTCAAAGCGTTTAGTTTCAGCATTTATCTCCATTCAGGGAACTGTCCTCAGCCTTCACAAAGCTCTTAAGTTTGGCACATAGACTATTCTCCTGCTTAATAGAACTGGAATTTAAGGCACCTTGCTTTAGTGGGTGATGAGAAGGGGCAGAGACTGGAAGCGTCAGTGACTGCTCGGATACATGACAGACAAATTACTTTCATTCATTTGTTGTGCTTTTAGACTGGCCTCATTTCAGGTTGGCGTCTCTTAAAAACAAAAAGCTTTACAATGACGATGTTTTATGGGTTTTTCTTGAGCACCAGAGCCAGCGTAATAAGGACTGCACTCTTCTTCCCACACGCCTTTTCTCTCTGCGGACGACTGGTTAATTAAAAGCCAGCGATTGTGGGCAAGTGGGGGCTTTAGTGGACCGGCTCAGAGCTTAGCCGCTGTATATCCTCTGGACACCTGCTATAAAGCATCCCCAACCAGCCAGCTATTAGCCACAGTAACCTAACAGTCTGTTCTCTATTACAGGATGTCACATCACAAACACCATTTTAAAAGGACATTAATCCATTAGCGATTTATATAGTTTATGTCTATGCCACATGCATGCTATATTATTAACAGCCTCTGCTTCATATTAGTGACAGAGAAGATTTGTCTGGCAATACAGAAAGAGGTAAATGCTCATAAAATGAAAGTAAATTATGGATGTATAGAAGTGTAAGTATGTTAAAGTTATTTTAGATTTGTGTGAGCATTTTAATACTCTCTTCTCTACAAACTTGACCAAATATAAGCCATAATGATCAAGTACCCAGATAGTTTAGCAACAACGTTTTAAGAGCCACATTAATTCTTATATAAAGGGTGTCAAGATTTGTACCTTTATATCAGTCAAAAAACTCCACTCACAATATTGCTAAAGGTAGAGAAAAATTTGCTGGATCAGATGTTGTTTTCCACATATTGGTTCAGTCGATATCCTGGTTGGACATATAAACTGATGTAATAAGACTAATTTCTGATCGTAGTTGGCCCAGAAAGTCTCATAATGTTTGAATTCATATTTATACAAAGTTGTTCTGTTGTTACTTGTCCTCATAAGTTTGAATTCATATTTATACAAAGTTGTTCTGTTGTTACTTGAGAGATAAATAACATCTACACAACACATTTGGATCCGTTTTGTCTCATTTTATTGTTCTCTAAAGAAAATAAATGCTGTTTTCAGTCTCTGCACTGTTATTAGTAGAAACTGGGTACTGGCAGATACGTAAAACTATAGTATCGAAATCTGTATCGGAAGTGAAAAAGCTTGATCAGTGCATCCCTACTAAAGACCAATAGTAAGCAGTGGACCATCACAAATATTTAGTGACAATTGAGAATAAGAAATCATAAATAACAAACTAAATCAGCAAAAACAAAACCTTCTCCGAATATCCTTTCCCTTGTATTTTATCCCTTGTATTTTATTCAATGCCTAATTACACTCACAATGATAGGAGTACTGTCCCAGGACCTCAGACTTCATTTTGCATTCACATTCCTAATTCAGGGTCATACCATATGCAGAACAGTTAGCTGTGTTTTAGTGTCTTCTCCTCCAAGCGCTAACCACCTGCTCAGGCTGAGAGCAGCATATGTGATCCCACTAGACCTCTGACAAAATGCTGAGACCCTTCACAATATGCCTCTAAAACAGACAACCCAAAATGTGGATTAGACCTGGATCAAAGGAGACTTGCCTGACCCATTTTATTTGTCAGGCAAAACATACAGGGTTTTTGTGTATGATAAAGATTATAGAGCTAACACAGAGATTAGCAGAATTATCATGTTGAAACAGTGCACTAAAACGGCAGTCTGTTTACATTGCTATAGACTAACGTTGTATAACAGTTGACCATAGTGCTGTGTGTATTCTGATATCCCTGTAAAGCGTGCCAAGCCTCTATCAGCTTACACTGTCTGCTTATGGGATATGGGTTTTGACTGTCAACATTGGGAAAAACTGACCCCAGGTGTCCATTGTGGCAAAATCCACAATGTAAACAGAGATTGTCTGTGGTTTTGGCCCTCTCCGTCCTGTGATATATATTTAAAGCTATGAACAGGCTTGGCCCGACAGGTGGGTAGGAAGTGTGACTGTGCTGAGGGCCAACTGGCCCAGTTTAGAAAAGCTCACAGAGAAAAAGTGAAGCTCCTACACTTGGAATACAATCAGTCCAAAGGTCTTTTTCTAAGGGTGCATTCACAATTACACATTCGGGACTAAAACTAGGCTGGACCAGAACTAAACAAAGACTAAAACAGAACCAAACAAAGTCTACATCAGAACTAAAACAGGCTCAAATTACGACCAAATAATGACAAGTGTGAAGAACTCTAAGTCCACAGTATTTGCAACTCAATTAACATTTTCACATCTAGCCACTGAATACCCTGCAGAAATATTTGGTGTAGATTCTTATCTCAATATCCATTTGATTATAGGATTTAACTTAAATGCTTAATTAAACAGGTCTGTTGAAGTGAGAGTGGGAGTAGTGGAAACTCACTGTACTCTGTGGGCGTAAAGATGGTCCCGGGCCAGTAGGCATCGTCCAACAGGAAACACTTACTTCCTGGATCCATTCAAACATAAATCTGTGTGATTATACTGATTTACAGGTAGTCCGTATGGACAGGTGCTGGCAGAATATTTACATTACAACACGCCTCTCCCTTTTTGGGGATCCCACAGCAACAGTCGCATTGAATGGACTGATTTGTGTCTCAACATGACACATAATCTGACTGGAGTAGGCAATGTGGGTGTAGTGTCTCTGGGACAAATGAGTACTCATACGAGGTCCGAAGTGCAGACCCTCCATAGAAAGTAAAAATAGCAGTGACACATTTGTTATTGTCTGTGATCACATAAAGCAAGTACAACTTGTTTAATGTTTTACATTCAGAACAGCCAACTGCCTGGAAACAACATTGTTGAATTAATATTCAAAATGGAAACAGTACAACAGAAAAACTCTTTAAATTGTTTTCTGAAAAATGCTTTTGACCAGAGTGTGTGTTAGAATGTTTTAAGGATAACTCACATCACATACAGACTACTACTTTGAAAAGACTACTAGCATTCATAAAGGGCAGAATTTCAGTTAATGGTCCTTTCTCATATTGTAACAAAGGTAAGTTAAGGTTGATTTACAACTTGCTCAGTGTTTTATATTCAGAACTGTCAAAAAGAGAAACTGCCTGGGAACAATATCTATTCAAAATAAAATGAATAAATATTACAGGAAAATACTTTTGACCATGACTGTATATTACAGGGTTTGTAGAGTAATGCGATTGAAGGCAACACACATGGCATAACTATTACCACTTACAAAAGACATAATTTCACCAAGTAGCAATGGTTTAAAAGGGGCTATGCTACGGCAGCAAAGGTCAAGAGTGCGTATGTGTGTTCACTTTGTGTTGTTCGTTTTTGTTTGGGACAAGGAGCACAAAAAGTCACCAAATGTCAAAGTGAAATGTCATTTTTACAGCTGTTTAGCTGAACATTTTGGCAGTTTGTCTCCACACTTACAGAGATAAATCGCTGTGTCAAGTTTGGGTATTTCATTGTGTCCTGAAATGTTTGCGTTTCCTCGAAGATTGAACCACTGACAACAAAATAACAGCCTTAAATGTGTAGCAATGGAAGAGAGCTCTGAGAACAAATGTCACTCAGTCAAAACAGTCCGGTAATAGAGCAGTGGCGATAAAATAGACAGCATTTCTGTAACTCCACTGTTCAACTCAGCACAAGGTTATTTCTGCATAGTCTCCACGGCAACCGGAGGGATGCTGTCACCACGGCAACATCATCACAGATAAAGAAAGAAACCGTGTGTTCTGGGCCTATAAATGACGCGTGCTGCAATGAAACGTCGTGAGCAAAGGAGTGCTAACAACTTGACAGGGCCATGGCAGGGAAGGGCAGGTGAGCTCATAGCTACTTTTTCAGGTAAAGTAAAGATAAACATTTTTAGTTAGTTACTATTAGGGTTAAATTTGCATTACCCTTAAAATGTTTAATTGTGCAAATAATAACAACTGTAAGGTAAGAGTACACAATTAATGATCAATGTGTTATAAATGCATGTATCTTACATTCGTCACAGTTCACCAAAAAGTAATGTTTCATAAACGTAGCTTGTTTTTTTTTTACAGTTGATCTAAATTGTCATATCGTGTTTGCAATTCTGAAATCAATCACACAATATCAATTACAAACACATCTTTTAGACTGAACAAAATGAGTTAAGAAGAATGTGCAGATACGGCTTTTTGAAAAATATGCACTGATATCATTTGGAGTGATGATTTCACAGCACAATCACCAGAGACAGAAAACAAATCAGATATTGCCAAACCACTGCCTGCATTTACACAGCTTATGCTAAGAACCAGGATCAAAACTCATAGGGAAGCTTAGCATACCTGGCTCCCGATCAGGGATAAGTGGAAATAGACTCATGAACATTTTATTAATCTATTAAAATAAAAAAAAAATATATATATATGGTACCTGGGAGTGCGGAATAGGCGGCATGGAGTATTTTGGCTCTGTATTAAGAACATGATCACTGTTCTGTGTCCACCGTATACATTAGGTGTCAGGGCCTTAGCAGCAGATGAATGATGGCCTTGTAGTCTGCTGGCAGAGTTCCTACAGTGAGCTCAGTTCTAACGGTTCACTATTGGAGGTGTTTTTGGCGCTTGGCTCTGGCTCTACCTGTGCTCCTTATCATCAGTCTGTCTGGCACCGCTCAGACCAGCTGCTGCAGCGGCTGCTTTATGGTTAGAAAGTGAAAATGTTGTTGTGCTGCGTGTTTGAGAGCAGGAGGACAGGGAACAGTGTGCTCTGCTCATTACCTGCCATTGGCTCACGCAGAGCAAACATGGCAGCCCGACAAACAACAGACTGCTAACAAGCCCAGAGGTCAGTCACCCTAAAAGGGGGTTTGTGTGTACACAAAGTACACAATTTATTCTTTGCCTTTAATGTGTGGTTGAAAATTGTTGAAAATGTAGCAGAGGATAAAAACATACCACATAGACAGTACCATAGCCATAACGTAAATACCATGTGCATATAGTATTCTTTGGTCTGCTTTACCTTGAGCACTTTGAGTCATACGCGTAATGCTTTGTGTATCTTCATCAACCGGAGAAGCAGCACAACTTTTATAATCAACACACATATGGAAAGTAACTACACTGTACTAATTAAGAAGAAATACTATACTGCAGACACAGATTTCACTGGTGCTCATGTCATGTGACCAGCTCCGGGCACTTGCTGGGTCATCAGCTCTGGTTATAAGCAGCACAGAAAACCTTCAGCTTCACACTTGTACTGTAAAAGCCCAGTTTGCATTTTTACTGCCAACTTCCATATATATGTTCTGAGATGTTCACAAGAGTGTGAGCCCATTCTTATGTACTTCCATACAGGACTATATTACAAAGCTCCTAAACTGCATGTCTCTACGACCCAGGGAGCAGAAAGGACACAGGTTCAACTGCATCTGTCCTAGAGGTTAAAGTTCACATGTCAAAAAATGTATAGCAAGATTTTCTGGAGCCTAGACCACAATTTCAGTTTTTCAAATATGCTTTCACTATGCTTAAGAAATGTCTATATGCTTCAGAGATTTCACATTTCACTGGGGTTAAATCCACCTGTCACAACGTCTGAGCTTTACATGTGCTGACCAATAGGAGGAGAGGGTGGAGAAAAGTGTCTGTGTTTAAGCATAGAGCTGCATTAAATAAAGAGGCACTGAGTCACAATATGACAGTTTCACCAATCGTCACAGGTATTAGATCACAAATTGAATTTTATTGTCATATTACCAAGTCCTACTGAAGACCTTTGATTTGACTGTTTCTTGAAGTAAACTCACTCAAAAATCATCACAATAAATGGCAATGAGGGGCTCAAGCCAGTGTGCGCTGCAGCCTGCTCCCTCTGCTGATCAGGCAATTTTAAAACTGCAGCAAGATTTTAATGAAATCCATAAATCCCTCATAAATCTTAAATTATCATTGAATGCAAATAAAACTACGTATATGATTTTTTTCTATCTTGGTTATGTAACAGTTTAAAATAAAAAATATCATTTTATTACAGAAACAAATCTTGTATCTCATTGAATTACAGAAAATAAATTGTTCAAGTAACTTTTCTTTCTGTACTAGATCATGCAGACTTCAGCCTTTACTTTGAAACCTTTAGATCCACTCTTTCACTCAGTCTTTACTTTGAACCTTTAGATCCACTCTTTCACTCAGTCCTTCGTTTCATTACAGGTGATGGATTTGAAACCCATCACTGTACAGTCTATGAAAAAGAAGGTTGGTCATCACTGTCTGTTAGAAGAGAACAGTGCTGTATGAAATGTATTTATAAGGGACCACTGGACAGACTGCCAAAATATGTCACTTGTGAATCATTGATACTGGAACATTTAATACAAGATCACATGATTGAATAAGTCTAAGGAATAGCCGCACCAGAACCGAGATGAGAAAAAGGGCTTTTGACTGTTTTGCTTCACAAAAATGGAATATATTTAAAGGACAAGCAAAATTGGATACTTTGGTGTCACAAATGCAATTTAATAATCTGGTAACAAACATTTATACTCACAGCTGAACCTGTTTTTAATGTTTTAAAATGACTTATGTACTTATTTGTTTTGTTTGGGTTTTTTTTGTATTTTTACTGTATTTGAACAGGGCACCTATAAAAAAGAGTCTCTAAGTGCTCTCATTGGCTCTCCCTGTATAAATAAAGATAAATAAATACATAAAATAAATAATGAAAAATAACAAATCATTTATTAATGATATACAATATAAGCTGACATCATATACAGTAGTAGAGCTCAAAAGAAAATAAGACTATAATTTGCCACAAAGTGTAGAGCAAGCTCATTGCGTAGTTGTGTTCACCTGGCAGAGATGAAAGAGAGCTTGTTTTGTTCCCATCAACTCTTGCATGTATAACAGCGTGACTGGAGCAGAGCACAGAGACACAGAAGCTGGCTACCGCTTCTGTGTCATTGTGGCTCCTCTGTTATTTCATGATTATTTCACAGTGCGAGCCACATCCATTTTGAATTTCATTTTCTCTAACTGCTTCTATAAAAAGCCTGCCCCCTTTATAATACCATGCAGAGGCACGGTTGTGGTTGAAATGCTTGTGGTGTAGCTCTAGAGAATGGGTGCTGCAAAGGTCAATAGATTCTCCCGTCTATCTAATATGGTCTAAATCTGCTGCCCAGATCACAGTAAACAAAGCTAAACTACACAACGAGAGACAGTATGGTATGAGCCAGGCACTGAGTACATTTATATGGGGTAGGATTTAATACATTTTAACAATAAAATGTGATAAATGAATAGCTTAACACTATCACATTATGCTCAATTTTGTGTTTAATGGCAAGGCAAGTTTATTTGTATAGCGCAATTTGTACACAAAGTATATCAAAGTGCTGTACAGAATAAGAAAGACATTAAAATCACAATACAAACAAATCAAAACATAAATAATTATCATAAAATTAACAGTAAAAGAGAAGAGTGGAGACTAAAAACCTTTCAGTCATATTCATAGTTTTGAGCCTGGACTTAAACATTGTCAAAGTAGAGGCCTGTTTTTTCTGGATTGGAGTGTATTTTCTCTCTCCCTCTGATTTTTCCATTACATGCATTTTTTTCTTATTTCAGAATGTAAATAATTTGTGCTTCTATCACTTGGTAAATAAATCAAATAAATCAAATTGTAACATTATTGGTTTATGTCCTTTCAGTGCTTTTCATTCTGTATCCTGTGATGGGGACAGTGGTGCAGTTAAATTGGCTTCATGAGCTGTATACAGAGTGCACGGGTCAGCACAGGAAAGCCACTGGGACCTGCTTTCAAACACTGTTTTTCTTTTCTCACTTCTACAAAATAATGTGCAGCGGCAACACTCAGGACTTATAAGGTCAAAGAAAGGTCAACATCAAACTGCACTACACTTAATGACACACAAAATGTAGGTATTTCAACAGACCGTGATGTCAGTTATTCTTGATCAGTCAAAAATCACCAAGAGTATGTATTAAATGATTGAAAAGATGAGCCACATATATAAGCCTGGCTAGATATCTGTCAGTGCAAGTGTTATTATATACTGCCAGTTTATTACTGCTATCAGTACATTTGTGAGGCAACTTGGCACAAAGACGATACTTCACACACAAGATCTGTGAATGAGTAAACAGTAGTAGTGTGTAATTAATACTGAAGGAAGGCTGTTTGGCAGTGGTGGAAGAAGTACTCAATTTTCTTACTTAAGTAAAAGACCAGATTCTGGAGCAAAAAATACTCCAGTAAAAGTAAAAGTATCACATGAAAAAAATCTACTTAAGTAAAAGTATTAAAGCACATGTTTAAAATGTACTTAAAGAGTAAAAAGCAAAAATGCATATTTTGAGGTCTTCTAAAGCTTCAAATGTATAGATTTTGATAAAGATTTGCACTGAATTTTGCACAATGGAAACAATTGAATTGATTGTTTTTCTAGCGGTTTTTATTTGTATATTTTTGTTTGCTCAAACTATGAACATGTTAAAAATAAACCCTCAGGCTTTTCAGCAGGTCTTACACAATAATGAAAAATACTTTTACTTTTCCAGTCCTGTTCAAAAATGTAATAAAGTAGAAAGTACAGATACCTGCACTCAAATGTAGTGAAGTAAAAGTAAAAAGTATCCACTTTAAAATGTACTTAAGTAAAGTACAGATAGCTAAAATTTGTACTTCAGTACTTCACTACTTTTACTTTGTTACATTCCACCACTGGCTGTTTAGCAATGGGAGGTTTTGAATAGTGAAAAATAAATAGCTTCTAACCAATCAGAAACAAGAGTTACATATTCAAGTTGTTGGCGTGTGCAGGGCTGCGAAGAACGATTATTATAATATAGACAGACAGCATTTTACTTTTTCAATTAATCGACTAGTCAAATGATGATTTGTGTAGTACATTTAGATCTTGAAAACACAAGTTTACCCAGATAAAAGTAAAAATGCTAAGGCACAATCAAAGTGGACGTTTCTAGATGAATAATATTTACAAATAAAGCGGATTATTGATAAAAATCACAGTTTATTCTGTTTTTCCCATTGCAATTTAATAATAGCACTGTTTTTTGTTAGAAAATCCTGTGTCATTGTGTTTTATAGTCTGTATAGTCCAGATAACAGTACATGAATTATGGTTGTTCAGGTTATGTGAGTTGCGGTTGTTCAGGTTATGTGTGTATATTGTAAGAGTATCAGTATAAATAAAAATATATAGTGTTAATAGTAGGCTCTTTTAACAGTGTTAGCTATAGACTGAAGTGAGTGCACACTGTTGACCTATAGTTCACCTTGGCTGCATTGAACACAGAGGGACGATGTTCTCTGGCTTTAACTTTCCTGCAGAGTTTTGAACCGGGGTTAGTGGGCAGGTCATTTGGAGAGGAAAAAGTGTTGGATGGTGTCCAACTGACTGAAAAATACTGTACACGGTGTATTATTGATTAGCAGAGGCGAGTTGGCTGCTATTATTTTAGACAGAGTTATAATGTTTTGTCCCATGTGAGGCAAGAGACTAAGTTTTAAAAAGCATTGATTTTAACCCCAAACTTTCCATGGTAGTTGTGTAAAAGGTTGCATAAAAGCAATCTAAAGGTTATCTGGTTTCAGTGTTGTTATATTTTAGTAATTCTATGTAAATGGCGATTACAGATAACTTTTTTTCACATTCCTTTACTTGTGTTACTTGACTGGAGGCTGAGTGAAGTTTATAAATATGTAACCTCCTACCTCTTAGGAGAAACCATAGACTGTATAAAGAAGTGGACTAAGTGAGTGTGACGTCACCCATAGCGTTCGGCTCTAGTCAAAAGAAGCTCATCGAGGCTAGTGGTTATAGGGGCAAATTTGGAGCCGAGTTCCGACCGCGAGGTTCATAGCAACCAAAGAGCCAATCCGGAGCCAGGCTGTTGAAGCTAACGCCCCTTCCTACCCGCACTACTGGTTTAGCAGGGAGCGGGCACTTAGCAACACTGTCAATCAAACCTGTTGCTAATGCTAGCGGCAGCCACCTCAGGAAAAGAAGGCGCCTGATTTGTCTGTTATTAATGTTCATATCTTAATCTACGGACAAAATAGCAAAATAAAAACACCAGGAACATGTGGAGCGGGTTAATATGACAATTTTAAGACCAAAATGACGAGCCTGACAGCAGCAGTTACAGAGAGAGGGGTGAGAATTTTTCAATGTAAAGTGAAATAGAGTCGATGAAGCCGGAAGCGCGCCCATGCTCACTTCCTATTGGGAATGCGGCAGCTAGCAGGTTAGCTATGTCCATTTATATATACAGTCTATGGGAGAAACAATATGCTGTTTTTTATAGATTTTTTGTTTGTTTGTTTTACAATAATCCCTATTCTTTAACATGTTTCACATTCACACTATTCTCACTTTCTTCCAATGACCAGCCACTAGCCTTGGTAAAATGCAGAGTTTGCGGTCTGGTGGGATGGAGGTCTATTTCTGGAGAGGAAGGCCGCTGCTGGTCTAAAATTTAATAAAAGCTTGTTGTATCCAGGCGAGCTCCCTGTAATAAGGTTATAGATACACTTCAATTTTGTCTTACAGATGAACGGCAAATTGATCTGTGGAGCTTAAGACAACCTTTAGGCAAAACCAAACTTATCTATTCAATTAATTTGGAATAGTTAGATTTAGACTGAATTATTTACAGACAATTGTGAATAGCAATCAAAATGTATTTTGTTAATACTAATAATGCTAACATTTTAGAAAAAAATACTATCTGCATATTGTTTTTTGACAGCCCTAATATGAATGTAGCAAAGCATATTTTAGACTTTTATAGGCTTTATTTACTCAAGTCACACCTATTTCTGTTTTCACCTTGCTATCAAATGTTTGAAATTGTGTGTGGGGAAGTCCCTCTGGAAAAAGACTAAAACAGGTCAAATGGATGCTGTCTGCAACACACATGTACTGCAGTGCTAAAACAAAGATAGTCCTAAAGCTCCAATTTGTTCCTGAAATCCTTTTAATTCAAGTGAGCCATTAAACAGGCTTGCACCCACTTAGCCAGAGCATCGTCGTATTGAAAAACTCAGTCCTTTGACAGAGGACTTTAAATATTACATGTGTGAAATGCTCTATCGATTTGGCTGTAAAACACATGCCAAAACTGCTGCAGGATGACCATGTGCCTGCCTCAGCCAATCAGAAGAGGGGGAGGATGTGATTGGTCGCGAGCAGCTCCTGAGGGTTTTGCCCTTACTGTGTCCCCTGTGGAGACGCACTGTTGTATGTGGCTGAGTGCTTTATCATGTGGGACATAACACGAGCAGACGGTCACTGATGCATTTACTGTATTAAGGACAATCACTATCAAGGCACAGAAAGATGATGACAAATCACAGGAAACACTTGTGAGGCATTGTTTCTTTCTCACAGTGACATAGATGAAGCGGTAGTGCGTTCACAAGTACATACTTTGTCTACTGTGTGCTGTAGCTCTAAAAATACAAGGTAAAGAATAGGCTAAAAAATAATACTACTGAAAGGTTTTTATTATGCACTCTTCTGTTTTAATGTTAATTTTATGATGATTATTTATGATTATTTATGTTTTGTCTTGTTGTATTGTGATTTTAATGTCTTATTCTGTAAAGCACTTTGAATTACTTTGTATATGAATTATGCTCTACAAATAAACTTGCCTTGCCTTAAATTTGTATCTTCTACCATCGCACAATGTTACTGAATTATCTAAAGGTTCATGTGAAAAACTGGATTTTATGATCCTTGACCCCACAATGACCTCCCCCATTTGTCCCCATAAGTTCCGTTATCAGGATAGGTACAAGAGTAGTCCCATCATGGCACATGAAAATGTCCACACCAATTAGAATGTAAACTTCATTACTTCTGCAAGTTTAAAACTTTACAAAAGCTTTCTGACAGCTTTGAAAAACATAAGACATGTTCAAAATGAAAGAAATGCTTTCAAATACAAAACTTTCAAAGGCATCCATATTATGAACTTCCAGGAGATTTTTTTATATTTCAGAATGTTTCACTGCCACAGTGTCCTATCAAAAGGAGCGCAGAAAAACTAATCAAGTCTTTTAATGTTTTTAGAAAATATATTACAGTGTACTTACCTAAAGTTTTGTACAATTAAAACTTAGAATGTAACTATTTTTGCAGAGCATGGGTGTAAAATGAACACTGGAATCAAGTTTGTGTTTTTAAGCATGACATTGATAATTTCATATCTGAACATGATTAACCAGGTTGTGTTCTTATGATCATTATTATAGGCACATAAAAGGCTTTAAAAACTAACAACAGTCAACAGTCTTGTAGTTGAAATATCTTCTTTAACTTATGTGACTCTCAAAACTTCTACTTTAACACAACAATTCCCAATATCACATTAAAATATGTATAACACTATGACTAGACTGTTGCCAGTACCTCATTGGGGTGTATGTGTGTGTGTATGTGTGTGTGTATGTGTGTGTGTATGTGTGTGTGTGTGTGTGGACAGATGGGAGCTTCCTCACACCTAAAGTAGGTCTAGAACAGCATGTTTATGTGCTATGTGAATATGCCAGGTACAGTCTTTCTGGGGTCTGGGTAAATAGACAGGAGAGAGCTAGTCAGAAACATTGACTTTGATTTACCTGAGGGGAATAATTACCTTTTTCATCAAAAGCAGTTGTTCCGCTGAAGAAAGCTGATGATGGTGGATGAGGGCATTTGATTTAATAAGCAAAGTAAATTGTAATGCATAGGAATTCAATGTTTTGCAGGCACCTCACTACTGTATTGTTTACCTTGTCAGAGGGCAAGACGAGCTGTTTAAATACTTCACATTGCCTTCATATATTTCCCACGTCACCATGGAAACAGCATAAGCTACCACTACTGATGAAGAGGAGCTTAAAGGCTAATACCATCACAAATGCAGCTGTTATATCACCGCACTCTGATAAAATGTTATTACTTTAGCCTGACACTGAAATATATGGCAGTCTCATTTAGCAATAGGTTCATAGAGCGTTCTACTGTGGGACTGTGGTTCACTTGAATAATATAAAAAAAATACAGTTAAAACTATTAACTGTCAATGCTCATACGTGAACTTGAATCATGGAGTTCTGTTCTAAGGCACAAGTTGATTTTGTCTATTCACGGGTTTCAGTCTCCTTTTAATAGATGCCATTTCATCATTCAAAAGACAGAATATTTCGATTTGAAAACATAGCAGTGTATGCAGTATCATTAGCATCTTTGTGACCCCCATCTTGCAGTCACTCTGCTCCTGACAGATTTCCCCAGCAGCACTGAAGAATGGGTCAAATGCTGAGTACTAAATTTAATTGGGGGGACAATAAAGTACACCTTAAACTTAACTATTAATATAAAAAATATATCAAGCATATCACAATCAGTGTGATAAGAAGTGACCAGTGAAACTATCAAACTTGGCAATGAAAACAAGTCCACGCAAAATTTCACTTTATAATCTGTTAAAGACTCTGATTGTGTTTCCATTCATTTGTTAGGACCAGAAAAAAGTCATCCGCCCACCTGACCCTGAGGACCGCTCTGTCCGCACTGACCCATAATATTACTAAACATAATCATGGCGAAGGCAGTCAGTGATTTGTTGTCGTAATGAACTGAGGGAGAGACAGCCGCGATGCTCTAGTAACTATCCATCAGAGTCACTGCATGCGCAACTGAAGCTGGGATTTAATTGAGTATAAATTGAGGAATTAATCAAACAGTGGGCCGCATCAGTATCGTGTGTTATTTCTTCTTACAATTATTTCCACCCCCAGTTTTGACATTTTATTCACATTTGTCTCCATGGAGATGTTAGTGCTATGGTTTATATTGAAGGTATTTTTAGCAATAAAAAAAACATCAGAACTGGAAATGAATCCATGATAGATTAAGTGTAAAATTCTAGACAAAGGAATAACATTTCCATGGAGACAAGCAGGTAGCAGGCATCCCTACAGAAAAGTTACACAGTGCACCTTTAACTAATTATTGACTGATTTATTTTTGGTCAATTTCTAGATTTAAGTACAATACACAATAGTGAAAAAGTAAAAAGTGACCAAAATGTAAGGAACATCTATGAATATACATTATAGACTTTAAATCCTTTGACACTTACTTTACCTTTTGCTAAAATATGTTGTTTTTTTAAGCCTTCATCTCCTTCAAGCTAAGAGCCACACTATAGATGAGCATAAAGCGATAATGGACATGGGGCTTTAATGAAAGAGTAAAATATGAGTCTGTGACCATGTGACACAGAGGGGCATGGAGAGAGATGGAGAGTAGGGGTAGAGGTGAGCTGCAGCAGTGATACATGGAGGGCTGAACCTTAGGGGCCAAACGCTGTAAATCCTGGCCTCTCCCGCTCCACCCTTAAGAAGCAAGCCCTGATTAAATTTTCATTCAGTCTCGCACCTCCTTCCCTTCGCTCCCTCTAGCCACATTTATTTTGTAGTTGAAAGAAATCCTTGCCGCTTGACTTTTGGGCTTGTTCTCTGGCTTAAAAAAACTCCTCAGAGACTGATAACGCTTAAAGATTCAACTCAAACGGCTCATCTCTGAACCAGCAGATTTTTACTCCAGACATAACTTCTGTGTGTTTGAGAGGATTTGCTGAGTTTTGAGTTTACATTAAAAGATGAACGGGAAAATTTTTCTTTTTTGCAATTTGTGTGTTCAAATGTTATGTTTTAAATATAGGCTATGTATAAAAGCAACATACTGTATTATAACCTACAAGAAGACCCCTCTTGAGGCATCCTTCCATGCTCTGAAAAAAATGTTCTTGTCACGCCACAACAAATCCCTGTCAGTATAAAGAACCAATAGAGATTTGAAAATGTAAATTACTTGTTAGGTTTCCCAGAAATGTATTCTGACGCTAGTGTGTTTTAGATGTAGTAACCCCATATAGGCAGAGTCGGTTTACGTTATATTCTTGCTGCTGCTCAACAGAAACCCCATAGATCTTAATGTCCATTGTATGATGTATGATCCCTCTTTCTCATCTCTTTATTTCCATCTACATTTAGAAACGTTTTTCCTCAGTAACCAATGACAGTGGTAATAAGTGCGGCAAAGTTGTTCTCACGCTGTCAGTCTCCTCCACATCTGTCAGCTGACTTCACATTTAACCAATCAGAACTGAGCGCTCTAACATGTCTGATTCCCGCTGTCGCTCTCTTCTCCACACTCCAGAGTCCAATTCCATGGCTGACACTTTATCTGAGCTCTTGTCATTACAGGGGACAGTGTGTCCTCTCTATCAGGGGGAGAACATCAATTATTTGTTCCCCATAAGAGAGGAATCACACCAGCTCACGGAAATTACAGCAAGACGGGGTCATCCAAATGCCTTTTTATCAATTCAATCATCCGTCTCAACATAAGCGGCGTACAGAGAGCGGCACTTCGGCGCCTCTCTCTAATGAATTGAGAACATTTCAAATGAGCTAATACATTCTATGGACTGAGCGTATATTAGTGCAATTCCACAAAGTTATTATGATTGACACTGGAGGTTTACATATGTCTACAGAAGGTGCTGTTTGGCCAGTCACTACAACATGCAAAATCCAAAAAACACACAAAATACTTTTCAGTTAGTCACTAATGTGTACAATTACTAGACTTTACTTTTGGTTAAGTTTAGAATACAGGGTTTTCATAGTATTTTTGTATTACTTTTTACCGTATTCATTAATCCAAATTTTCAATTGAATTCAATTTATTTTATATTTATCTGTTTATAACCTGCCCGGGGACTGCAGATGGAAACTAGCTTTAGCTAAATCTGGTGTAAAGCATCTCTTCTTTTATGAGATTAATGTGTTTGCACATGGTCCCTGTTAAAATAAACCAATAAACTAAACTAAAAACAATAAACTACCTATGCTTTTTAATATTAATTTTAAGAACTCTAACAAGACTTTACCCCAAAATTTGTTTTTACTGCCGCAAGATTAAAAAGATACGTTTACTTGACTTGCAATCATGATTGAATCTCAAGATTGATTATTAATTTCACTACCCTGCCAGGAAGGGTAATTCATGTGTTATTCAAGAAACCTCATTTTGTTCAGTCAAAAAAAAAAGAAAGAAATCCAGAGCATTGTCTGTACTAGCGGCTTCAGTCTAGTTAACAACAGTGTACTCATTGCAGAGGTCTTGTGGCCAGTCAGCGGCAGAGAAGTAATTAAAATCTGTCTATTTATCTAAACAGGAACATGTGCATAAGTCATTATATGCTGCGCACTGGCCTGAACACTCCAGCTCCTCCTCACCCACATTAACACATAGCATGACTCTCCAGACTAGACTATGCACACACACACACACACGACTGAGCTTCAAACAGGAGAGGTCTTCACATGTCAACAGCGTACCTCTCATGAAATAATCAGCCCGTCTCTGGGACATGAAACCTGCTTAGGCTCCCGCGCACTGGGGGCAGTAGAGAGTGTGACTAATTGGGATTATAAAAACTATTTACCCAAAAGTGCCTCTGCCTCCCCATGTCTTGTAATGCAGAGCTGCCATGCATAATGTATTCAATGTACTAGCTGGGGAGATATTTACCATCTGCATATGAAACACTTGCCCCAGAAATAGCTTTGACTCTGTGTGTGTAGAAAAGAAGCTCTGGTGAAAGTGGTTGGAAGAAGGAGCAACCAAATGGGACTTTTTAGTTTAGCTACACTTCATTGTCCTTTTATGGGAAATACAGTGGAAAGTTCTGGGCTGATGCTCACAGGGTTTGTGCACTGATTTTCTGCTACTAATGCATTTACTTTACCTTTTGCGCTCAGCTAAAATTGATGGTGACCAACTCTCCTGGCACATAACACAATACAAAGTGAATCTAGAGTCTATTGCTTTTCATTTTCTGCTTCGTACATCTTAAGAAAACTGTAATGAATACAGTGATTTAGAGCTAAACGATTTGGGAAAAGATATCTAACTGCAATTTTTCTGACAAACGGTGATTGCGATTAAATTTACGATCGATGTTTTTAAGTCTAGAAGAATTGACAAAAAAGACTCAAAGATGAACCAACAAACTAAGAATCATATTTCAGAACATGCTTGTACAGTTTTGTTGCTTGATGATGAAATGATTGTACTTCCAAAAAAAATCAAAAATATCCTTTGTGATTTGTGATTTGCTAATTGTGCCCATTTAAATTGCGATTTCGATTCATCTTGCAGCCCTGATTGCAACAGAGGTATGGCATAAACAACTGTGTACGTTACAGTTACTGTAAATCCTCTTCCCTTCGGTGCAAGATTTAAACAGAACGACCCATTTAAACTGTTCTCTGCCTCCGCAATCTGTCATTCATTTAAGACATATTCAACATCATATTTACAGATTGTGTTTGTATTCTTTATAGATACAGAAGCATTAACAGTGGCGTTGGCTGTGCAAGTTGCTGTGCCTTTATAAGTATGTAAAAGAGTGCTTGATAGGTCAAATTTTGTCCTGTTTTGTGATTTTTATAGGATCAATACTTGCTCAGATGAGTATCTAGTTTTGAGTGACTAGTTTCAGTATCTATTAGTATCTGATTTTTGATTCTTTCCACAACCCTCGTCCTGACAGTCCAGATAAAACCAGCATCAGGCAGCCACACCATTAAAATGCACAGGTGCCTCTTTGCAGTGCTCCCTGCCTAGCAACAGACCAAGAAGTAGAAATGTACTTAAACTTCCCAGCAGGCAGCATTACACAATCTTCTATCTCTGGTGATGACCAACCGACCACATGTGAGCCACAATCTGCTGCTCAAAACAAAAACACAAGACAACAACACTGTAACTGATACGGACATGAACGCAGCGATGTGCCTTCTTTGTATGCAAGAAAGACTAGACTTAACCAGGACTAAAACACAAGTCAAACTGGGCACTCAGAGGACAAGATCTGGTATTTTTTATACAGCCTGAGGCAATAATACAGAAAGGTTACTGAAAGGTGGCATTTTTATCTGACAGTGTAAAGTAAATCCTCTTATGAAGGATTGAGCACAGAGGTGGGAGATATATTGAAAATGGATAATATTGTTTAATGGTTGTTTTGGAACTGTGAAAAATTATAATATCAAGTATATAGTCTGTAATAAAAAGGCTGCAAAAAGAGCCGCTATAAAATAAAAAAAAAATACTTGCAGTGTATTCTTCCAAACAAGGGCATAAAGGGATATTTAATGCACTTTTGAGTCTATTCATTTTTGTACAATACTTGAACTTCAACCACTTCGTTTTGAGGCACATTTCTGATGGATTACCATAATA
>JACM01013958.1:0-11133 GCA_000787095.1 Periophthalmodon schlosseri
ATACACAGTGGAATGGACAATACCACAGTGTCAGTGTTACACAGAGTCTCTTCTTGTCTCTTTACAACTGTCAGGCTACTGCTGTGGCATTATGACTTGGTTTGTCAGTGAAAGATGTGATACAAATAACTTAGGCCTCTTCAGTCTTAAGTTAGCCTCAGTAAAGTTGCTTGTACTTGTGTGGTATACGTGAAGTCGATGACTTTGGCAGACACTGTGTCACGTTTCAGCAGCAAAACAACTTTATTCTGCTTTAATCTGCCCCTGTCCTCCCCCAGGACATTATTTGTGCTTCTTTTCATCAACATTCCCTGTGAAATGAACACTTCTCGTTCCTCAAGTCCCATATAGTGAGCTCCCTTGGGTGCTGCTGTGCTCCCAGAGGAGCCAGGGATGCTGCGGATGGGGCCTTTAGATTTCGATTTATACAGCAGTCTTGCTCATGCATAAAGTGCACAAAGTGACATTACAAGGGTACTGTAGATTTCTGTAGTGACATGATTTTTTTACAGCCAATATCTGATAATACCATTTATTTTTGTTCCACAACTGGTAGATAGAACCATGTCGGACATGGTACAATTATCATGCATGCAGTCTAAAACTCTAAAAGGCTAAAACTCACTTAGGTTAACAGTTTGCAGTAGTCCCTGACATTTGCCTGACACTAGCTCAGAGGTCAAATTTCTTCTCTGGATGTTTATTCATATAACAGTTAAGTACTCACTGTGGCCTCCTGCCCTCACAGTATGAATGCCCAATCAACCGCTTAATACGGTACAGCTAAATGGCTGCTATTTTGTTTCAAACCCTGACTGAAGGATATTCAAACTTATACAGTGACAAAGAGAGAGCACAAAAGGTCACTAAGGACAAAATATACACATCTTATGTTATTTTAATCATTTAGATGTCTCTAGAGACTTGGATCAAAGCATCTTAGCTTTAGTTTAGTTAAATGTGTTCCTATCTTTTGTAAAAAAAAAACAAAAAACAAAAAAACAAAAAAAAACATTTAACACATCAGAACTCACAGAGAAAATGTCAGCAGATGTGACAACACTGGGATCAATGGCAACTCTAAATGGACAGAACCTGCACAGCTCTTGTTTCATGTTGATTCTCCCGCTCAGTCCCTATGAGCTACCTTCATGTTTATAGTGCACCAGTAAACATCACTAGCAAACGGGTCCCTGAATCTCCCTTCTTAGACACTGATGAGTTCTCTGACATTTCTAATTACATTTTGATGCAATTTTACAACGCCATTATCCTTGACACGTCACCCACTCAAAGTTATCAAAAGTTACTGATGCTCTGGTCATGGCGTCCCACAGCTATTTGCTCCTCCCCAGGGGCCAGTGGAAGAGCCTGCGAGCTTGGAGAGCAGCCAGGCACATTAGAGACTCGTAAGCACAAAGTAAGGTCATACTCAAACTTAAGTGGCCCCGAGTCTGAACCCTGTGGCCTGCTCTCTCTAGAGGTTAATAGGGATTAAGCACGAGGGCTCTCTCTGGACAAGCCTCCATGTTGTCTGTTAAACCCACCTATCACTGGACATACACCAAGGCCAGCCAATCAAGAGAGAGCAAGAAACAAATAGGTTTTTACTCTTCTCTGGGCAGGAGGAGACAAGTGGGGAGCAAATATGCTAAAAGTATTACAGAGTGATTGATAAAAGAAGCATAAAGTGACGTGATTGTTTGAGCTGGGTCAGTAATCTTTACCCCCAAGGCCACCTAACAGATCATTGCAAAGGCCTGGCATCATACCATACAGCTGACACCACAAAGTGTCACAAAAGGTTTGTATATAGGTTATAAGCACAACATCCTTAGACTTTTCTGAAAAATGGGATGAGGCTGCAGAACTGAAGAAAGATGAGTGCAGATAGTTGCTCAAAGTAAGGTCAGGTGTGGTAAAGTTTTTCTGTGTACAACCAAATTTTGTAGTATTAGGGGCTGTGGAGCTCATGCAAGAATCCTATATAGACAATGGAAAAACATGCTAACCTCATCTCGCACTAGGTCCTGACACTGCAGGGTGCGAACCATTGTGCCACTGTGCAGTACATTGGCTTTTCAGATGCACATAAACCAGGAGAATTGCTGTGTCTTTGTTCTATATATCCTCAAAAAGTTGGACTAGGGCCACTATATGAGGACCACAGTTTTCTTTTCACTCTCAGATGGACATTATTTACCAAATTATGAATAAAATATATACGCAGTTTGAACCCCACAAGGAACATTCGAATGCTTCCATTTCATTGCTATGTCTTTCTAATAATACAATGCACCAAATCTATTTCTGAATATCATTTTCCTGGCCCTCTCATCGCACTCCCTGGCTCTTCGTCATCTCTGTGCTCATCAGTGACTCTTAAGTTCACCGTTCATCTTTGGTGCTTCTGCTGCTGCTACGTTGTGACTAATCTGCTAGCAGGGCCTCCGAGGGCCCCTTGTGGTTGTGCCTTTTCACTGCGATGCTCCTGATTGATTGAACCTGGGGAAAACTTTGTCAGGCTGGCCATCACCGCTGGATCTCTCGCCTGATAATAAATTCCCCCTCCCTGGAGTGCAGTGGGAGACACCAGTGTCATGAGGCACATCCATAACACTGGCACTATGGACTATTAGAGTTGATCTAGAGTTTGCTTTGTTTTAGATATACTGTACAAGCCACTCTCCCTCTACAGCTCTACATATACAGAACAAAACTAGCACTTAACATCTGTCCAACAGCTGTATGCACTATACCACCTAGCTTGGTTAAGTAATATTAACTTGCATTAGTAGTGTTCTGCTAAATGCTAAATCAATATGATTAAGAATATATCTATAGCCCCATTCACACACAGTTACTGTAAAAGTAACAGTATTCTCTGTAATTACCCCCATTCACACATGCAAATTAGTGTCAGGACATTGCCGTGTCTGCACCATTTACATATAATCTGGGACCCGTAGAATATGTAAGCCATAGAACTTTAACCAGAACAATGTCATTAGCAGGGGACAGCTGATCAGCAGCTGACAGCTGATACACGCTCTGCTGAAACACGCAATGTTCGTGCCATTAACGCGATCAGATTTTTTACTGCATGAGGGTTGTGTGCAGGGCTGTGGATACGTTGTGGTATCCATACAGAACGTTTTAATTCCTAAAACATCATAGAAATAAGACAGCAAACTGTCGGCATTGTTAACTTTAGCACTGCTTTTCATAAGTCTGAGGCTATTGTCACTAAACCTTTGTGAATATTGTTTGTACGATGACATGTTCAGAAGACGTGTCAGAGGTTATATCGACCCAATTCACCTCCTCCAGCCCATTGGAGCATTCTGTTCTGGATACCTGACGCACTATTGCATTTTTGGCATTGATAGAGAGCAGATCGTTAACAAGAGTTATAAATTTTTGTTTGTTTGTTTTTTGTTTTTTTTTAGCTTTCTACCATGTTATAACGATGTTCCCTCATCAAAAACATGTCTGAAGAGGTTTTAGATGTCTTCTTTGCATGTTTCAGTAATTTAGCAATCTCTCCCGGGCCCTATTGGAATCCTCGTTACTGTTAGCTGAAAGATTCTGCTCAGTGCTACATCATTCATGCTCCCACATGACAAATCTCCTCAAGCTCCTGAGATCTGAGCTCTTGCATGTCATGCTTTATCAGTTTCTCTTTGTTATTTGGGCTGATTGGGACCTGATGAGTGTAAAAATAAAGAATTATCTTTTTACATTATGAGAAAAATTATGTTCACATATGAGGATATTTTTTCTACTTTTTAATGATTTTGATAGAACAAAATAAAATTGCATTTGAATAATGATTTGCAAAAACTATTTATTAAGTGCCTGAACACAGCAACAATTTTCCTGAGTGTAAAAACAAAATGAGAAACAAAAATTGTACCTCTTGGAACAATGAGGCTCACCTGAAGTGCTGCTAACAGGTGCAGAAAGACATATGCCTTTAACAAAGTCCATCTTGAATCTAAACTATAATGTGTTATACTCTTCTGTCACCTTTAAGTGGCAGTTTAATGACCTCATATGTGACACCAGGACCTTGTAGAGAAAAAAAATTGTATTGTGGCCTAGACAACCCAAAATGTGTTGCCACATATGTGGACGCCAGGCCCCAGGAGGTTAAATATACAAAAGCATGATACAAAACTGTACACAACAACTTGACAAACCTGATGTGATGTGCAGTAGTTTCATAAGTAGGACGCACACTGACTGTGCTGTGATAGCACTCTGAAGGGGGAGTGAATTAGTACAGAGAGCAAAGGGAGGGGAGATTCAGAGTGTCAAAAACGAATGTGAAACTTATAAACACTTTAATATGTTTTCTGGGAATATAGCATTTTCAAAACAATAAAAAGTAACAGTGATCTAAATACACCATCAGTCAACAGTTTGGACACACTTTGTGGTTTTATTCATTACTATTTACAGATCCTCATTGAAGACATCAAAATTATTGTAGTGGGAGCAATAGAGTAATAGAGAGAGATTTTATAACTTTCAATCGATTGGCACTTTAAGTTAATACTAGAATCGTAACAAACACCCAACAACAAGAAGTAAAATACCCCTCTTTAACCTCCATGTTGGACCAATTCCCAGCCATTGTGCGAAATACAATCCAAAGTTTATGTTGGCTACTCTAGCCTGTAATCTGCTGGGCTATGCAGTATCAAGCAGGCGGCTGTTTAAAAAGACGTCACGGCCCGTTGCCATAGGAATGAAAGTGATTGCGTTCCAGACAGCATTGTCCCGGTAATTTTACTAGGACTTGACTCAGAAAATTGCTGGCTTTATTCACACATAACTCAGGTTTAGCAAATGTTAGGCAAATTCCCAGGTCAGGCCGCAAGTGTGAATGGACTTTATATATGAAATTTGAAATGCAGTATTCACCTTACATACAGTGAAAAACAAGCACTTGCGTCCAAACTGCTATGGATGGATGTGTTAGCCAAATGAATGATTCCTTGGTTAGGGTCTCAGCTTAGGTGGTTTTGTAACACACAATTAGAAGGAATCTATTCTCTAACTTAGATTTTTTATTTGACCTACAACACTTAATAATATAATTCATTATGTTTGTCTTAACAAGTGTTACCATTAGTATTCATGCACATGCAAGCTGTTAGCATTTGGTGCTTGGTAACACTTGAATGCACCTCTAGTTGCAAGGCTCTGTGTGGTTCATATAAAGTTTTTATGCTTACATTTCTTCTGTGGCCTCCAAGTTGCTAACATATTATTCATTCCCTGTGTGTTTTTAAACTAATGTGGGGAACCTTGGCGTGAACAAGGATGTGTCCAAAACAAAAACAAATGGCGTATTATCCCCAACTGTGTGAGAGATAATTCCAGAAACGACCCTCTCCTCGGTGCTAAGCCTTGTCTGCATATCAGAATATAGCTGGGAAGAATAAAAGCGGGAATTACTTTTATCGGAAAAGTGTCATGACAAATAGATTTTCTCACTTAGATCCCAGACTACAACTGAACACTGCAGGTTGGCTGTTCCTATCGCTCACTAAACAGGCCATTTTCTTTTTCTTCACACATCAACAGCGCCAACTCATTAGGAATTGCTAGGTGGACCCTTGTGCCAAAATGCTTCCCCGTGCCAACCCCCCGGCCCCAGTTTTGTGCGGCTCGCGTGTTCATTCATCACGTCGCCGTAGTGATGGCTGCAGTGCGCCAGTCCATGTAAAAGCACTCGGAGGTAGCTCTGTCATCTGCCTCATTGATTCTTAATGAGGTGTGTCGCAGTCTGTGCACAACTGCAGCTAATCTATAGGACGTAATCATAATGTGATTGTGTGTTATTATCATCACAGCTTCAAATCTATAAACACTGTGTCATCACAATGTGCTTCAGGTTATATGGTAGTGCATGACAATGTAGAAAAGCTTTAGGAGCTAGTCATCTGCACTGTTTTTGAAGTCAAGATGTTTCGTCTCCCATTCAGAAGTAGTTTTCAATTTGATGGCACTGGTCTGAGATACTAGGATTTATACTGCATTGAGTTACATAAGTGCATACGACTATTCATTTCAATAAAACATAGTTAACATCACAATGTTTAATATTTACTAAAAACATTGTTTATTTTCCCTATCTCCCTTAGAGATAGGGTGAGGAGCTCAGTCACACGGCAGGAGCTCAGAGTAGAGCCGCTGCTCCTCCACGTTCAGAGGAGCCATATGCTGGAGGGACTATGTCTCTCGACTGGCCTGGGAACGCCTTAGGACCCCACAGCTGGAGGAAGTGTCTGGGGTGAGGGAAGTGTGGGAGTTCCTGCTTAGACTACTGCCCCCACGACCCGGCCCGGATAAGCTGAAGAAAATACATGGATTGTTAGTTTTTTTTTGTTCTTTTGCAAAATGTATACTTTTACTTCCTGGTTGGACACGGGTAGCAGATATGACATATGCAGAGGTAATTCCAGTTCTGTTACCTAGCAACCATATGTGAACAAGGGCCAACACAATAATTATGATCAGACTAATAAAAAGATGGGTGACACCTTTATCAATGTTTAATCCTTCAGAAAATTGCCTTCCTTGCTCGTAAATAGCTTCTACATTTTGGATGGGATTTTTGGTGTTGATGACATACATAGAGGTACAATAACATGAGTCTTTGTAATGTCCCCAAAAAGCATGGCACCCGAATGCGTGTGGGGATTTGGATCTACTCCTACACAAATTTCAAAATATTTAGTTTGAATTAATGATGGTGTGTTGATGGTAGGTCACTTTAATTATATATTTAATGTTGCCCATTATTTGTACTTTTTATTGAATAGACATTTTTGGCAAAAGCTACAAAATGAAAAGTTGTTGCTATAGCAAAGCTTTCAGGGTTATTTGAAATATTTCTTGTTATGACATTTAAATTTCAAATTACACACTTGTTCCAGTATAATTTGTGAAAAGTCAACTAAAAAATGTCAAATTGTTTACAACAATAAAAGGCTACTGCCAATAAAGGACAACTCCAGCATGTTAACTATGAAACCATTATGTCCGTTTAAGCTAATTACAATTGCTAAATGTTGAAACAGATTATTTTAACCCTGGGTGCATTAGTAATATTTTTATGTCAATGGGCAAGATGCTTCACCTGCGTTCCAGTTGTATCTGCATGTGTGTTTGGTGCAATCTGTTCATCTCATAAATTCATCAAAAGGCAAAAATTATACAACAAAGTAGATATTAGCTTACTCATTTGGTTAAATCCTTTAGAGTCAACAAAATTATTCTCTTTTTAAAAACTTAATTAAGCCTTATCCCACTTGAAGGTCTTTTTATTACAACTGTATTTAGTGAGCACACAGAAAATCACCCAAGTCAATGAATGAATTTAAATATGTTGGATCACTTAGCACAATCTTAGCTGCCGCCATTTTTCCTGAGGTTTCTACTGAGGGGAGAATGAAAGACACAGCACCTTGTTAAGCATATAGATAGATGTTGGACACGGTGGCACACATTTCTTTATTACTTACAAGTATTTGAAGGTGGCACTACTAAAAGTGGGCTATAAAACACTAGGGGATGTTCCAGTCTATTGGATCCACAGAGGCCCAGAGGGGAAGCTCCAGCCTCTGACCGCTCCATCCTGGCCTGAGCTGACTGATTTCCCTGGTGAAGCACAGTAGACCCTTGCTACATACCGTGACAAGCCACTGAAACAACTCATTTAAAACACTAATTAAATTTACCAACTCTACTTTGCTTGAGTGTCTAAGCACGCAAGTATACGGGTTAGGGCAGGGCAGTCGTGGGATATGAGTCACCAAGTAATAGTCAAAGCACCAATCAGCAACAGTCTTGATCTGGTAGCACTAGCTGTTCTACGAGCTGTCCCACTTAGTCTAATAAATATGCTAAACTAATCGGCACTGTCAGTAAAAGCATGTGGTATGGAGCAGTATTTGAACTTTTGACTACATTCGATTCTATCTTGTGTTAAATACTACTGAATCAGAGTTTGTCACTTTTATGTTGAAATGAAATGATATTGAAAGCCTCATTTATTTGGATTACAAAATAAATCCAATCAAATCCAAAATGAAAAAGGATCCATATGGGGAAACATGGAGACATGATTATCCCCCGCTCCAGACACATAATGGTTGTTGGTATGTCCCTTACACAATATTGTTATGTAATTAGTGCCTCAGTCCTCTCTCCATTAAAAAGAAAATATATATATATGATTTTTAAAGTCTACAATTATGACACAAACTGCACTGGAAAATTGTGGAAAAACCACCACAGAGCCGCTCCACTCCAAAAATCTGTTGCTACTGGCAACATGGGCTGCAGCAGCTCCTCAGCACTGTGCCATATAAATTGGAACTGTAGGAGTTAGACGATGTGTCTATGGTTCCAGCAAAAAAAAAAAAAACAAAAAAAAAAAAAAAAACAAGCAATACAAAAGTATACTAAAATAGTATAGATAATTGAGTTTAATCAATACTTGCATGTTGTTGTGAAGAATGAGACATTTCAAAACCTCATAAGAAACACATAATGCTACAGGCATCTCTTTCACATGCCAGAGTTTTCGTATTCTAAAAGATTTTTGTTGTGCCATTATGATGTCTGCTGTCAGTGTCCCTGACAAATCCTCCAATGCAGTATAAATGTCATGTCATACAGCCCAAAGCTCAACGGCACATAGTCTGCTGAATCATAGCTCTCCTTTTAGGTCACACACAAACTATTCCCTCATTGAAAAAGCTTTTAATTACCTCCCTCTACAGGCCAGGCTGGACACTGCAGCCTGTCAGCGCTGACTGGAGTCTCCTGGGCTTGAGTGTGTGATGACCATTGAGCACAGTTCCCATATAAAGCTCTCCGGTTTATCAGCAGGACAGTGTGCAGTGCTCTGTGTGCCCCTGTCCTCCCAGGTGACCACAGCAGGACACGTGTCAGTGATACATGCTCGTCATGGGAGTTGGAGGCAAGCTGGGGCAGGGTTAGTCTGCCTCGTATCAGAAGTCAATGATTCACAAGGGTGAAAAGGACATGCTGTTACTCTGGATAGTTCCTTTAGGCTTCCTTTCATTTAAAGGGACAGAAGGGGATTGCATGAAAGAAGGTCAATGGGATTTTAACATGCGAGATCTATTCCCTGTCCCTATTAGCACTTAAAAATATCATGTGACTCCAGAGCCATGACTTTGACTGGTCAGTCAGTTAAAAGTGTGTCTGACCAGACTCTGTCCATGTAACTAATAACTGCATAATAAATACCATGTATTCATTAAAAACAAATAAATACAAAAGACATTCTGATTGGTCAGCTGTTAGGGAACTGATGGGATTGATTCATTGTTTTAAATGTTGAGTATTTATAATGATATCATTGTGCTAAGTTTCAGTATTCCAAAACACTGCTGCCAACACAAACAAAAATGGTGCCTATTATATTTTCACCATTTGTAAGTATTTAGCTTCGGTGATACATCCATAATTTCCTGTCTGCAATTTTCCTTAAATATCAGTTTAAATATTCCTTTATTTCACACGGCAGGGAATGAGTGAGCAGCCCCTGTGGATGCTGTCTAAATAGACAGCTGACACCACTTTTTGAGATTCAACAAACTATATGAGAAATCTTTTGATGCAAAGATGACAATGACCAAAAAGGTGCCATGTACATGCAGCCTCACACACACTGTGAAACATGGCCTATACACATGTATGTAAATGTATATGTATATGTACACATATATCTCCTCACCATGCACAGGTGACTGATAGTGTTTGTGCTGCTCAGTGTGCAGTGAAGTCAGCTAAAACATTTGGTGAATCTTATGGAAAGATGTGCATGGCTGTGTTTCTATGATGGGGCTGTCACCGTGTGCACACGGGAGTGAATTCTGAACACTTGAGATAGAGATGGGGCATGTTGTTTATCACTGATGACATAGCTGTGGTTTTGTACTTGAACTGTTGATTAGGGAACATCTAATCCAATGCCACTCATGGTATTTTACACAGCCCCAAACCACCCAAGAACTATGCATCCAAACGTCACGCTAATGCCGGGCTGGAGCGGAACAAGTGTTACCAGAAGCACTGTAATAAATACTGATAGAATGGGGTTATGGGCTGTAAAATTATTTTAAAAAAAAAATGTTGTTACTTATTATCTATTTCTACAGGAATCCTGTTACTCCAGTTTGCTTCAGATAATAGAACATTGAATCATTCAACAGAAGAAAATCACACATTTGGTTCATTTTTCAACTTTGTCCTGCTCTTGGATTCATTTATTTGATTATCCGTGGGCTTCAGAATGATGAAAAAATGGGACTGTTGCCAGAGCAATTAACAATTTAAAAGAAAATATTTGATCTTGTTAATGATGAAAAGCCCTCAAAATGTCACATCAAACACGAAGCTGAAACCCATGAATTGTGTATCCTCATTAGCTCAGTCAAGATGTCGCTATTCTTCCTGGATACCAATAAAATAATCCCATTAAAATACAGAAATATTAATTTCCTCTAACACAATCTGTTTATATATTTTATCTGTTTAGATAGTTTATATATCAAATATAATCTAATATAAATGTATGTACATTTTTATAGATTCACTTGTCATGGTCGTCATGGATCATACAGTTTATGCTCCAGTCTGTTGAAGTGCTTTAAGACTCTATGGCCTGGAATGACTTGGACACAAGACATAGAAAGAACATAAAGCAGGAACTGAAGTAAGTCATTTTAGAAGTTAGTAAGTTTATTTCCACAAAATAAATACAGACATTTATATATTTTTCAAAATTAAATATAAGAGAAACATGATGGAGTGTGACAGAAACCCAAAAGCGCTTATCCTTTAGGTCACACCCCTAAAATCAATACATTCTTTTAGGCGGCTCAAATGGAGAAAAATGTTTCACTTCTGACTGACAGATGAAGAACTGCTCATTAAAAAAAAAACGTCACTGAAAATGTATACTTGATATTCAAATTATCATTACCAATAGCTTCTTTTATAATCAAGAAGTATGTTTAGAAAGCAATATTTTTTTCAGGTACTTTTTACTGTTTTTTAATGAAGTTTCCAAATAGTCTCCAT
>JACM01048755.1:0-35524 GCA_000787095.1 Periophthalmodon schlosseri
ATTTATTTATTTATTTATTTATAACAGTTTATAACACAAACCATTTGAGGTGAAGGGATGGTCATAATAAAACTCAAGAGTACAAAGAGTACTGTTGCATCTGAATCACTGAGTGCTGTCACAGTTCAGTCACTTTTCCCAACTCCTTTTCCCTAGTTCCTCCTGGTGTCACAAAGTATAGGTCAAACTCTCCATGAGTATATTTTCTACAATAGTGTTAAAGAGATTTGTGTTGGGTGGCTACTTCTGTAACCAGTATTTTGTTATGCACTTCAAACATGTTAAAAGAGGTTCAAAAGGTAAGTTTAGTCATTTAACAGGTGAGTTTCAGTGAGTAAATTCAATCATGTTTAATTGTTTTCTGGTGAGTAGAATCCAAAAATGATAGGCTGGACATTCACCTTACATTGTGGGAAACAAGCCCACAGAGAGACAGGAGCCATAGGAGTGTGGTGCTTAAATAGGGGGAGGAGTGATTGATCCTAGCTGGTCTGTGTCACACATAACCAAACCACACCCACAGCAACCAAAGAACAGCAAGAGTCAAGATGATACAGCTCCCAGGTTACAATATAGTTATGGAGCTGCAAGTATCTGAAAAAATTTTGTTTCTCCAGATCATACCTTTTAGTGTTCATCTTTCTCTTATTCAGCTTTGTGCCATTTGTTTTTAGGGCTTTACAAAATATAAGAACTCCACAACTGTAATTGAAGAGTCTAGTTTTAACCCTCGTTATCTGAAAGAAAATCGAATGCTGTACTTCTGGTTGTCAGGTAAGTAGACCTGAACTAACACCATTGTAGGGGTCTTTTGATGCCTGTAGATAGTTGGTCTTAATTATGTTAATATGGTGTTTTAATTTTCATGTTGTGTAATGCTGTTTATATTTTTCATTTCAGATCATATGTTAAATCCAGTCCTCAACGCTGCTCACCAAGATGGCCGCTTCCAGCTCAACATCTCTGGACCAGAACTCACTGTGAGTGTTGCAAATACTCTCTGCAAATACTGTGATTATAAATATGTTTTTTTTGGGGTTTTTTTCATGTCATTTCAGGAAATTTTCAAGACAAATCCTCCAGATGACATGCCTGAGTTTTTTCAGAGGGTACAGCAACATGCCACACAAATAAACTGCAACTACAGTAGTACAAATGCTTTTTATCTTTTCTATGAATACCCTTGCTGCTTACCTTATTCATTCGTCTTCTGTAAATTTTAACTAATGTATGTACATTACAGTTTGAACATAAAAATGAGTAATTCAAGTTTACTGTGCTCAATCAATCTTACTTTCAGTACTACCATTTCCACAGTTAGATTTACAGAAAACAAGTTAAAGGTCCTTCATACTTATACCCTCTGTGTGTATGTGAGTCTAGTGCATCCTGGAGTCCAGCTCTCCGGAGCTCAGAGTGTGGAGCACATCACAAGCGTTCATGAACACGAGCCGTGACTTTGGGAGCACTGTGTGGGCACAGGCCTCGGGGCAGCTCCACTGTGGAGGCTCCGCCACACCTGTCCTATCCTTCGAAACGGTCGGTGTTTTCATTTTTCATCCACACTAACAAACTCTTATAGTCTAGTAGGACTGAGTGGTGTCCAGACAAACATGTTATCTCGATATACCATAATATGTACAGTTAAACATTGATGACATATTAATATATACTGTCAAGGACAATATCTAGGTTAATACTAAACAAAAACTTGCCTATCCACAACATGAGAAGATGTGGTAAACTTGGGGCATTTGAACTTTATCTTACAAAAAGATGCCATTTATTATCTTCATCTTACTTACATTCTTGGAACATCATTCTGGGCATTTTGAATCTTGGACTTGTTTATATACAAAAACCTTTAGCCTTTGTGACTTTTTATTGCACTCTTCTATTATGTTCTGTTTCTATTTTAGTAATAATTTAGTACTTTACTTTTGAGTTACATGGTGTTATATTCTGGCTACAATGATTTGAAATCTTTATTCCCTATAGAATGTGGCAATGGAGGTTCGGGCGTCTTACGCTAATAAGAAAGTCTCCTTACATGGTAAACTCACAGAGTAAGTTTATGGAGCCAACAATAATGAAACGGTGCACAGATTATTGATATAATCTAAAATGTTTCAAAGGGGTAATAGTAGTTTTTACTTTTTAGGGTTTTTGCTAGTCCAACTCAGATACCAGTAGAATATTATACGGTAATATATTTATTTACACACATTACAGTGAGCTGCAGTTTATGAACTTCTGCAATGGTGTTTTAGATTGAAGGATATAACAAACTACGAACATTTCTTGAAAATGCAGTGGAGAAGACAGGCGTGCCAAAGGTCATTACTGGTGAGATGAAATCTCCGGTGCCACTGGAAATAAGTATTGGCTAAATAAAGATGTTTATTTCTCCTTTGTCGTGATACAGTTCTTGAGGCAGAGATAACTCGACTGCTCGACAAGCAAGGGGTCTATCTGTTTGACATCTACAATCCAAAAGTAATTCCTCAAGATGTAAGTGGCTTTTTACTAACTAGACATTTCAACATTATTTATGTAGGCTTATGTCACCTGTTCTTTTGCCTTTTGTCGTCAGGGCTATGTGCTGATCCAGATGGACTTTGGCTTTCCACATCATCTACTTGTCGAGTTTCTCCGTAAAACTCTAGAATAGATAAGCCGAGGAGTGCTGTGTGAACTGTATTTTATCAGTCTGAGTAACACAGTCTAATTAGGCCAGATATAGGCCACTTGTAGTCTACAAGTCCACAGCAAACACAACCCACATGCAGACAGTGGATAACTAGCCTTTTGTTGTAAAATGTGTTTGAAACTTTAAAACCTACTGAGCATGAGTAAATGCAAATGAGTATTTTGTGTCAAAGTGTCTGTTTGTTTTGGTCTTTTGTCCTGCTTGACCTAAGGGAGACTGGATAAATTGTCCTGCTTCCCAGACTCTCAAACCAACACAGAGAGAAAGATTAGGCATTAAGCCCTAAGGGAGACTGGGTAAATTGAGCCATTTTGTGGGTTTTGTGTTGAAACCATATACTGTATATGAGCCTATGGTGAAATCTGAATCATGTTTACATTAAGCGCGTTCTGTGACACAGTTTTAGAGAAATTGGCTTTTGGCTTTTTTGTACACTTCAGAGTACTGGAAAAAAAAATACACATATAAAGAAACAAAAGAATTTCAGTTAACTAGCAACCTCAGACAACCCAAAACATGTGAAAGTTAAGGTGAAATGCTGAAATCCAATTATTTTCTTGTCGTATTTTTTCTTATTTATCTTGAGGGATCTTCCAACATTACTATTTTATTATTAGTATTAATATAATATTAATACTAGGTCTCGTGTGGTCTCATACCTCCATTTTTTTTTTTTTATAATACAATCAAGTTTGACTTTGTTGGTTTTATTTTGTATTTTATCTGTTAACACAGAAGCATAGATCGTTCATCACGTCAGGATGGCCGAGCGGTCTAAGGCGCTGCGTTCAGGTCGCAGTCTCCCCTGGAGGCGTGGGTTCGAATCCCACTTCTGACACAACTCTTTTAAAGGAATGAGGATTCGTTTTGCTTCTAAACTCGTGTGGTCAGCGCAAAAGCAAGACATATTCACTATTCCAATGCTGTTATCTGCAAAAAACACGGAACCTTCATCAATTCTTGCCACCAGATGGCGCTCTTGAATAACCAATGAACCAAGAGGCGTCTGATTGAATTGCAGTAGCCTAGTGCGTGGTCATGCTTAGGAATCTTTACCTCTGCACTAGAAAACCCTTCAATCTTCAAATAGTTTCACTGTTGAGAGAAATTTGATGCTGTTTTGTATCATTCAAACGCTAAACTGACAATGTTCACAGCGTTGAACATTTTTAGATTTACAAATGGATCAAAATTTTGTCACATTCTAAAACTAATATAGGCTGCTTTTGGTAAGTTTTTCCTTTTACTTGTCCTGGGCCGGGCTGTTTCTGTCCACCCCTCCTAGGCGAAACTTCATGGCTGGTGTATTCGCTGTGGGATAAACGCCCCCAGCAGGTGGTCCTTTTTGCACCGCATTCTTTACTTGTCGACTGGTGCCGTTTGGTGCCAGGAGCTATATAAGGCATCTCATGGAGACCTATATCCCCTATGTCCACCTCAGTTAGCCACGACCTTTTGCAGTACGTGCAGTGGTTGAAGGGTGTGAACATTGTTCATCTCTTTCTATAAAAACCCAGTTGCCTTTCTCACAGTTGAAAACGTGCCATTTGTTCTTTCAAATTGTAAAATTTAAATATTTCCAATTGTCAAAATTGTGGAGATCTCTCTTATTGGTTGAAAACTATAATCTTTTATTCCATTTGCCCATGTTTCTTGAATGTAACAGTAGGTTGTAACAGCGTAGTTCATACAATTTGCATAGTACTCTCCCCATATTTGCAGAACATTTTGAGCTCCTACCAAACCATAATCTGCTATTTATTTTGGACTGTATGAAAAAAATTGCGCTGAATCTGGGTTAACATCTACCTCTGAAGAATGTGCCGGAATTTTTGCAATCTTTAGACTGGGTGCGGCCCCTTTATAGGACCTACACATGGTGTGACCTCTGCCGTCCTCTAACCAAACACAGACTAAACTGTCTCCATTTACAGCAGCAACTAGGGGGAATGTTTTCCATTTTTACTCTTTGTAGTATCAGGCATTCTCTGAGACTGACGTTGCAATGCAGTCCACTGCTTAGTTAGTCCTGATGAGATAAACCGGTCTGGCCCTAGTTAGTTAGGCCTACAATAGTAGCTCTGACCAGGTTGGATGGGGTTTGGTCCTGATCCTATAGACTGACCCAGATTATGTAATTTAATCAGTGAGTGTTCTCCATACTGTGAAAGTCAAACCTTTTCTGTTACAGAGCACCTCAACCTGGTTGGCGTATATTCAATGCAATCCCATTAAGACACAAATGGGAACAGAGTGTATATGCCACTGTGTGGAAAAATCGTTTTTGGCATCTTTACAGAAATGTACTCAAATTAAGTTTTCAGATACGACTTGGGTGGCTTTCTTGTTGCAGAATGCAGACTGGTCCATTGATTTGACATAGTTTTATAATAATAATAATAATAATGCATTTTATTTATAAGCGCCTTTCAAAGCACCCAAGGACACTGAACAAGATAAAATAAGATAAAACATATAAATACAATTAAAAAATATAACAAAAAACTGATTGATAAAAGATGTGTGCTTATGCCAGATGCCTTTACAGATGTATTGTGCATGTGACAATACTGCTGAAGTAAATTACACCTGCTAAAATGTACATCAGTGACTCAAACTTCACTGCAGCATTGTCCATCATTGTGAACTCACTACATTCTCAACACTGCAAAACATTTGGTCTCAGGAATAATGAGTATGTGCCTCTTTATATGAAAAAATAAAGAAGTCAGCACAAGACTGGTTAACCAAAGTCTCATTACAAACACTTGGCACTGGCAGGAAGCTCATGTAAACCACCAACAATCCACATAAACCTTAAAAGATCTGTGGTGGATGCAGTTGTGTTTCACAGTTTATGTCATGTCACATTATTTAATTTGACCTGCAGTAAACAGATGGTCACTTTTGGTGAATTAGGAACCGAAAGCAATCTGCGGTAGTTGTCACTTATATTAGGTTTTACCATGTCATTTATATTTCAGTGGTTCATTTTAGTCTGATGTCACAACTGAAATGAGCTTTATGATATGCCTTGGGCATGACTTTGGTCCTATAGATCCACTGAAACACTACAGCTGATAGGAGAGTCAGTGTCCCACTGTGAAGGAATCTGTCCTTCTTTAGAGAGGGTCAAAGATCACTCTAATGAAACCCTCTAGCATTTGGGGAATGCTGTTAGTCAGTATCTAGGCTTAGATGTAGTCTGTGGTACCTGATCTGATTTCAGGGAAGGACCTTGGGTAATTGGTGCCTCACGTTTACTCCCTGTATTAGTCAAAGTAGATAAAAGTGTACATGTATGCACTTATACTCAGACATGATGTACACAGTATTTGTAGCATTTTCCATTCCAAGTAGAATAAAAAATGTAAAACTATGACTGGAAGATTTTTTTATGTAATTATTCCTTTTGAATGAACTGAAACATCAAAATGAGACTAAATTGTTGCTGATATTTTATTGTTGCAAAGCATATGCAATATGTACAGCTCAGTAATTCTTTTGCAAATAATTCAGATGAATACATTGGCACCCAAAACATTACTCCTATAGGTGCTGTATAGTTGTGGCATGAAACAAAGTGTATGCTATAAGACCAAGGTGATTTGTTTATTCTATATATAAAACAGTTTTGTGGAATTTGAGTGTGGAGTTTGTTCTAAACTGTGTTAAGTCACTGGATGAACCTGTTACATATAATACAAGCGTGTTATTTATAACAGGAATGAACAGGTATGGAATGTACAAAATCAGCAGATTAACAAACTTAGAAATATGAAAAAAAATATATGATAATGTTTACAGACTTGCATGACTCCTAACAAACATAATATGTAACACTGTAATGTTGCCCCAATAGAGAAAATACTCAAATGTACCAAAGACTGTTCCCCTGCCACTCATTCATAAAAACAATCATGGGTCTCTTCCCCCAACCCACTACCCCCATATACATGAATTCCATTATTTTCGTAACACATAATACACTATAAAAAATAAACATTTCCAACAGCCCCACATGCAAAAGGTGGGTCAATATCTTTAAAGTGCCTCAATAGACATTCAAACTGTTGTGGGTAGTCCCAGTCCAGTTACTAACACTTTGGCTCTACTCCACCTTTGCCTCACACACTTAACCTCAGAGGCCCACAGGTCAGAGGAAACCAGAGCCTACTACCATTCAGAGCGACTGGCCATAGCTTCAACACATAGCATGATGGTAGTCTTTGTGTTATACATGACAACAGCCTGCAAAATGTGCATTGTTAAAACCTATTTTTAATAATGTTGGTTTTAAGCAAAGCCTGAGTTTTGAGTATCTTATGTAAATTACCAATACATTTGCTAACTGTATTAACCATTTGTAATCTATAGTGTATCAGGGCTAGACCACCCCCTCAGGCTGTTATGCACAGTGTCCACAAAAACTGTGTATGTTCCCACTGCAGCTGTTTAAAAATCACCTAAATAACATTATGTTAGAACAAAGAGATTAAAAGCGGAATGTTTTGGCTCAGACTCAAAATGCAGAGTAGATAAGATGTTGATAAGTTAAATCCATGTGTACACTTCTCAGTGGTTCACATTAATAAGGTTAGAAAAGTGTCTGTAAACATTTGTGTAGGGAGTAACAAGAACCATTCATTCAATGAAATTTGGTGCATGTTGTTTGATGAGGCTTACCGATTTAAACATGAACAGGCTTATGGAAATGTGACAAAGTATTAATTCTTATAAAATAATATACAAGATTTAAGAGAGAAACTAACACCAAGTGAGAACCAGTGTGGCCTGTCACAGTCAAGTCACAGTTTAGCCAGGCCCCGAGTAACAGTAAGGGCTGGGATACTGGCACAATAATATTTATATATAATATACATACTAGTTAGCAACTGGCTGTGTCAGTTAGCAGCAATCTACCAAGAGTAGTTCACATTTTGGTTCATCCCCACAACGTGTAAGGGAATGATTCATAACATAGAGGCCAACGCTGATCCAATGTTTAACATTTCCAATTTAACTGTAGCATCTGTCCAGCTCAAATGTAACTCCTGTGTTAGTGTGGTCTCAAAAGGCAGAAGCTGACCGTACATGTTAGTACAAAGATGGTATCACTATTGGCTTTCAAGGAGTTACACAGTGTAAACTTTGAGCTGCAATGGATAGTATAGCATACTTTAAGCATGTGGCTACAAGAAGATAAGGCTTTGGTCAAAACCAAACACAGCCTGAAACCTCTGCTGCAGGGAGTGTATGTAAAGCAAGTGGAATCCTCTTGAATCTCCACTGCCTTTGGCTGTAATTCACCAACTCATTTGCTGTTTACATGCCCAACGACCTCTTCTGCTGGAAATACGCTTCAAATCTGGCCTGGGCATATTCCTGCAATACACAGAACAGACATTTCTTATAAATATAAAGTACAGTATATATTATAATCACATGTGTTCAAAGCTTTGAATGTGCTGATCTACAAATGCTTTGGGCAACATAACTGTCATCATGAGCCGTTAGCAGTAAATATTTACATTGAGTAAACCCCCTTTTGAATATCAACCTTCCAGTGTGGACTTACTAGATATCCAAATTTGATGGTGGAAAGCCGGGCTTGAATTATGGACCATAACCCCCAGAAGAAGTGTGAAGCCAGTGAAAACCTTTGGATAGCACAATTGTTCATATTGAGTTGTTGCTGATAATTGATAATTGAGACTGAGATCTTTAATGCTGTACTCACCTGTTCACCTCCACAAACATCTCCTCTTTCAGCCTCATTTGGTCCTCTTCATCCATGTTATCAAACTCATGCTCGTACTCACTCAGATAGCTCTCAATGAAAAACATCTACAAACAAACAACAGGTACAAAGCATTATATCAAGTGTGCTAATAACAATGCAGTCCCACTAATACATACTAATGGTGAGTGGGTGTGGCTTAAGTGCTTGGCCCAAGGACACAGGAACAATATGCAAACAATTAGTAGCTCAAATAAAGTACTACTGTCTAAACTGTGTGATGTTGCAATCAGTACATACTTGCTGGGCTTTGGTGGGGTAAGCCTGAGAGTTCACTTTGAAGAAAGGAAACTCATCACAGTTGTAGTCGTACATCCATTCACAGAAATGATTGCCAATGTCAAAGCCTCTGTAAGATACAAAAACAATTGCAATATTTAATGTCAAGCTATTTTGATAAAGAAACAATAATACTATTAGCTAATTGTTAAGGTGTACACAAAAGACTCAATGTGTGTCTGTATGTATTAAAAGCTTGGCTGTGTAGGAGCCTCTATATTCTCTCATTGGTTTCCACAATAACTTCTGTTACTCTTAAGCTGTGCATTTCACCCAGGCAACACTGACACCATTGTTTCCACTTTGCCGCGACATCTCGACGAGTGCGCTGCATAAAAACGAAGTGTGTGTTAGTGGGTGTGTTCCGGGATACATGTGGTCTCTCACGTGTGGAGTGTGGGCCACAGATTCACAACACGTGTTACATCACTGTGTTTTGGGGGGCTGCAGGAGAGAGGAGGGGGTGTGAGGAGGTAGAGTGACTGGGTGCTGTGAAAATGGCCCGACAGGAGAGCTTTGTCTTCTAGAGAGCGAGCCAAGGCCAAAGGCAGAGTTTCCCACAGCTACCCAGGAATTCACACACACAAGGCGATTTTCTGGAAATCTACTGCTATGGCCAACATCAATAATGTTGTCAGGTCAGGGGATGAGGTTATCCCTCCATTCTGAGCTTTCCGATTGGTTAGCCAAATTCTGGTTACATAATACAGTGATTATATTCAGTGGAGAATGCTGGTAGGGAGAAGCAGCAGAGCAAAACACTGATGGAAGACAAGACCTTTTTTTCACTAGTATCTAGGTTACTGCCTGACACAAAATAAGAATTCACCATCTGCATATTTCAAAGGCTCCTTCATCCATCAGCTGTACAAAATAAAATGTATAGACTAAGTCATAATTAACACCAGGTGAGAAAAAAGTGATTTAAAAGTTACAAAACTACTGACCAGGGGTTATATGTCTATCTAATGCATAAGTATTATTATAGCTTTCTATTGTTTTGATCACACCAAAGCTGGTATCAACAATATGGATCTGTTTTTGTCTGTATTAACAATATGCAAACATGTTTTATGCCCTTTGAGCAGCACATTCAGTCTGGGATGTAACATAAAAAAGCACATCACTAATATTACACACCTAAATTCTGTTTTCAAGTGTAAATCTATAATAAACTGGCTTATAACCCATCGTGGCTGTTCACTGTGAATATACCTGTAATTGTAGCTGCTATACTCAAAATCGATGAGCATCAGTTTCTGTTGAGAGCTCTGACCACCCTTCAGCAGCAAGATGTTACCTTGAAACAGATACAAACAAACCTTTAACAAAAAGAAAAAAATGCTGAAATTGCCTGTAGTCAGTTGTTTTGGCTTTACCTTCCTGGCAGTCGTTATGGCAGAACACAACAGGAGATGGTGTGGAGCTCAGCAGTGCCCTGGACAGACAAACACGGACATTCCACTCATTTTTTAAGCTCAAAAACAAATCTCTGCAAATATGTGTCAGCGCTCTTCCATCTCGTAAATGTGTTTGGCTCATGGGTGTTGTGGAGACCTACACCTGTTACATAAGGCAGCTGCTGGGAACTTTCCATCCAGTGTCAGTGACTGTTGTTGGTGAATGTGTGTGTGTATGTTCGTATATGTGAGGAACTGACCTGAGAGTGTCCATCTCATGAGGCAGATCGTAGCTCAGCAGGCGATTGTAGAGGCGCATCTGGGACTCCTTGGTGAAGTTGAGCCTCATCACTTGACTCAGGTATCTGGAACAGACAAAATCTTGTTAAACTGTCATATTATTAATAGTTCCAACATTCTCTTTTTGCTCATGTCCTTTTTATTCAAATGTCACCCATAGACTGTATATATAAATGGACATAGCTAACCTGCTAGCTGCCGCGTCCATACAGGAAGTGAGCATGGGCACACTTCTGGCTCCATTGACTCCAATTCACTTTCTACTGAAAAACTGTTGCTCCTCTCTCTGCAACTGTCAGACTTGTCATTTTGTTCTTAAAATATTTGTATTAATCCACGCTACATGAATTAAGATAAATTGTCCATAAATTAAGATATGAACGTTAATAACAGACCAATAAGCTTCTTTCCCCGAGGTCGCTCCTGGTAGCGTTAGCAACAGGTTTGACTGACAGCGTAACAAAGCGCCCACTCCCCGTTAAACCAGTGGGACATTACCTTCAACAGCCTCGCTCCAAACTTGGTTGCTATGATACTCGCGGTCAGAATTCCACACATGGAACTCCAAACTTGGCCCTATAACTGTTAGCCTTGATGAGCTTCATTTAGCTGCAGCCGAACGCTATGGGTGACGTCACACTCCACGATTTTTTTATACAGTCTATGGTGTCACCACAGCATAAGATTTGTATATGGATATGACAAGGTATTAGTCAGATGCTCTCATTTACAACCCTCATTTATCCATTATCCAAGGACCATAACCACAATGGAAACAGCCAGAATTTCATCAGATTCAAAGTACGCTAAAGTGTGAATTAGTTCAAGATTAAATAAATCATCTCTTATCTTATCTAAACTGCATGTAGGACTGTAAGGGATAGTCAGGGGTAATCAGGAAATATACTGGTGTTACTCCAATAAAAAAGACTACTGTATAAATAGTGTTCTGTAAGTAGTAGTTTTTATTATTGTTTCCTCATGTACCAAACATCATCATGTGTTCTAATAAGGCATTACACACGTCTATGGATGCATCAGCAGTCACAGGATATTCATAAATTCCTTTTACAAGAGTCACTCCTGTTGCACCGTTCTATGTAAGATCCACTACAGACGTTTTATTATTTGACCTGTAATTGAATAAAATTATTTCAAGTTGAGAAATGGAATAAACAAATGTATTTCTCTTGAGTGTTGCTATATTTTCAATCCACTATAAGTAAAATGGTCACATATGTTTATATAGTGCTTGTCCACCTTCAAGGCACTTAAAAACGCTTTACATAATTCACACACATTCATACACCAATGTACACAGACACTGGCGGCAAGGTGGGTTAAGTGTCTTGCCCAGGGACACAACGACAGTATTCATCTGTGGGAGCTGGGATCGCACCGTCAACGTGTGAGTCAGTGGATCTAACCGAACAACCAATGATGTTTATGCCGAGAGTGGGATTCGAACCACCAACTGTTGAATCCAACTGAGCTACTGTCGCCTTGGTAGGTTAGTTCTTTCTGATTCCAGGTCAATGAATGCGCATAAAGAGGTTAATGGGGTTAAAAAATCAGAGTAGGACTATCACTTGAACAATTGTTAATATTCTATTTCAATGTACGGAGACATGTTAATAGGCAGGGCACACATCCACATGCCAAAATGATAGACAGGAAAAAATGAGAATCCTGGCTTTATCGGCTTTATCCAAATTGAGGGTCAGTTAAAAAATGTTAAACAAAAAAGGCTTTTTTACTGATGCAGGAAGCTCAAGATTGTCTCACATAAGCTTTAATTATGGTCAGAAGAAACTTGTGATCGGTTTGATCACAGCGAATGAGTTGATGAAGTCAATGGACTTTATCACTACACTCCAATATTGCATAATGTAATTAAATATGTAAAATGAGCTCATTGTCAAACAGATATACGCAGCCCCACAAAGAGTTAACACAGTCACTCACTTTTCCATGGTGCCGTACAGCCATTTTGGTTCTTTGTTGAACGGCATCCTCATCCTGTGAAACTTGGCCAGCTTTTCAGCCACCTCTGCTGAGATACTGGGAGCACTTAGTTCACAGGTTTCCAGCTTACGACTCTGCCAAAAACATGTCAACAATGTAGTAATAGTAATAGTAATGTAAGTATGGTATTACGTGCTATTTCTATATTTTTATTTATTAATTTATCTTTATTTATACAGGGAGAGCACTCAGACTCTCTCCTTTTCACAGGCACTCTGTTCAAATACAGAAAAAAGTCCATTTAAAACATTAAAAACAGGTGCAGCTGTGAGTATAAATGTTTATCACTAGATTATTAAACTGCTTTTGTGGCACCAAAGTATCCAATTTTGCTTGTCCTTGAAATATATTCTGTTTGTGTGAAGCAAAACTGCCAAAAACAGCTAGTCCTTAGACTTACACAATCATGTTTTCATGTATTCAATGTTCCCTTATTATTGTTCAACAAGCAAGTGAGATATTTCAGCAGTCTATGAAGTTATTCCTTATAAATACATTTTATACAGTGTTGTTCTCTTCTAACAGATAGCAATGGCCAGCCTACTTTTGTAGTGTACAGTGATGGGTTTTACTATTAACCAAGAATATGTATTGTATTGATTTTACTAGAAGTACACAGTTTAGGTCAGACTGTTCAAACATTTGGACAGTAATTTTATGGAACCCTTACGCAAAAATGCAAATAACAAAGTCTACTGTTACTGCAGGTTACAAGATGGCAGTAACCCAGAATTACAGTCTCTATAGTATAACCACTCCCTGCAGTATTTGGAATATTTGAATTAAATATTCAACTAAAATGTTAATCCTGTTTTTGATTTGCAAAGGAATGGAACATTTTCAAGACAGACATTTAAACTTGATCATAGTGAGTCGTGGTCACTTACTGGGACGTACTGCTCCAGTCGTCCCTGAGGAAAGATCCCATAGAGTTTGGGTCCTAACTCTCTCTCAGCTAAAATGGCGAACATCACACTCTCCAGAACCATGGCCTCAGCCCCCTGCAACACACACAAGAAGAGACACTTAACAAGAGACACTTACCAGCAGCCTGTACAAGCTGCATAAATAATAAAACATCAAGCTTTTTCATGTCACAGTCTAATCCAGAAAGGCTCAAGTGAGATATTATTTAAACGACACAACCCCAAAAAGGCTTTTTAAAATGTGTCAGTGAGTTCCTTTATTTTAAGCTGCATTTAAGAGTCAAATAGTTAACCTCAAAATGACTGAATAGTGGACACATACATTACGGATCATACATAGTTTATTCACAAAATATATTTGTAATGTGTCGTTAATCATTGTGGACAAACTGACTACAGCTGAGGGTGAGACCAGACATTTTTTTTCAAAAGAAGTGTGTCTAAAACAGAAAAAACCCTGGATGAACTTCTGCATCTCGCCTGACAAAAACTAAAGTACCAAGCAAGTTGAACGAGTTTAACTTGGGAAAAAAGGCAGACATTGAAGAACAGGGGGACTTAAAATACTCTGAGAACAGTTGGCAGACCAAAGCACTCTCACTGTTAGAGCGGGTGAAGCAAGAAGACAGCCCTGTCCTTTTTCTTTTATCACCGAATTCACACAAACTGCACCTCAGGAGGGGCCCAAGGTTAATAGAGGGAGGGCCGCACTCCTAAGAGAGCTGTTATTGTTGAACACTGTAGTCTTCAAGAGCCAGAACAATGCTCCCTTTACAGTGCAGTCCTATTTTAGACACATCTTCAACTAAAAGGGATTCCCACTTTTATGTTTCCTTCTTTTTAAATGGAATACAAGCGGGATGCAGCACTGGTGGTCTAATAAATACAAATGTAAATCTATTCAAATCCTGCACTCAATCAAAGTACTGTTACTACTAATGCATTTATAGTTTGCACAAGTAGGTTACCACAATTACTAGTCATATTACATTAAGTTCTACTACTACTCTTTGTACTCCCAAATAAGTTTTTCATTAATATAATTGTATAACCTATGATCCATTTCCATTTTTTTGTCAGACTTTCTACAGAACTGTGTACTGTCAACTCCAGCACGACTGTTGTCATTTCCAGCCAATGAACAAATGAGTCAGTCCTGACCTTCAGCTGCAGAGCGCAGATAAGAGGAAGCTGCACTGATTATGTTGTTTTACAATTCACATACAGCTGAAACGGTTATGAACGTATAGGTTAGGGCCCAACAAAGTGTCTCCATTTTGATTTGCAAATTTGCATATTTTATAGTGTACTGTAACTCAGGTCAATAATGCTGTATTATTATTATTTTTATTTTTTTACAAAGGTTGTAAGCTTATTTGATAAACACTTGATGTGCAGTGCAGAAATGCTTAGGACCAATAACACAATCGTTATCCAACTTTTTTTTGATGATTTATCTTTTAATAATTATGTGGTTTATATTATTATGTATGCAAAAAGCCTTCAACGACTTGAACTACAAGTGACTTTGCCCATTGCTTACTGGATAAATAGAGAGTGCAGAACATTCTGCCCCATTCCCAGAGTCTTGAGGTGAGTCCCCCCTGTGTTACGTAACACCTTATCTGCACACTGCTGATCACATGGTTTTTTAAATGTTGTATGTGAATTATGCTTACTAGAATCAGCCTGACACAGATAAACCAGTGGAGAGTAGTGTGCAGTGGAAGGTTTTTAGACCACCACGGCCCTGCAATGAGTCAGCAAGGACAACAGCCCGCAGCCCACAGTAGATAAACCAGTAGATAAACCACAATAAGGCAAGTACTACAGTACTACAGAAATGTCAACAGTCAGGGTTGTATTTAAGAAAAAAGTGATTGAAGAAATGATTCTGTAAAGTTGTGTCTGTGGCAGAGGCATGTGCACTGTGACTATTTCTAGTTCTGTTTTGTTGTTAGTGTTGTTTTGGTCCATATCAAAGCTTCAGTCGATGATTTAAACTTAATATAGTATAACACTGAGAGGAATCTGACTTGCTATAACATGTAACTCAGAATGGACATGTGAGCATAATGTAAGGCAAACATGTATTGAGACATACATAAAAGTTTGGCAGCACACACTTTCCTTTAAGGACAAGCTAGAGCTCTATAGAAGCTATAGAAATATGAAAATGTTTTTTCTCACAGTGACCCAATGTAACAGTGCTGACACTCCACTGTCCTCTGGTAGCCCTTGTTCTTTCATTGGTTTCCACTGACCTATTTTAGATACTGTGGGGTGTTTGCCTTTGAGTAAATAGTTAGCTATCAACAAATGGCTCACCATTATGCAAGCAAAAACAAACTTTAAAATACCCCTCCCCCAGCCCATTCAAAGTTTCCCATTTTGCACCGGAAATAGGAGCTTCCTGTAACCCTATTTGAAGACCCAACACTGAACTTTCTGAACGCTGAATGCTTACTGTCACAACACATGGCTGATGCATACTAAGGGAATGTTATGTGTGTCTCATATCAGGACAATAGTGCAACAGTGCCTTGGAGAATTAGCACAGGTGAAAGGTTTCCGCTAGCAGCCAATAACCTCATTAGCGCAGCCTTATTGTGACTGCCAATGAGCCAATAAGAGAGACGGTGAGCTTTATCATGACAATAGCAAAAATACTGAATCTTTTTACATTGATCTGACATGCATTTGCAAAGAATGCAAGTCAAAGCACAACAACTCAATACAAATATCTCCAGGTAGTTTCAATTAGCCTACTGTATTGGACAAAGATACAAAAGATTCCACACCAGTCTTGGCTCCAACTAATTGATACATTTTGCAGTAGTAGTTGATCGGCTAATTAAATAGTTCACAATCTGTTTATGTACATATTCAGAGGAGATATGTACAAGGTCATATGAACCAAATGTAATTGCATACTTGTAGCTGGAACTTGGAGTGCTGATAGCATAATGGCACAAATTAAATGATCTCTTTATGGAGGTGGCACATCACTTGTATGATCCCATCGAAATAGAAAGTGAAAACTTTTCCATAGAGATAGATAAGTTTTATGCCATACCGTGGAAATAAAAAAAGGTTTGTGGAGATGCAAGCACAGTAAGGATACATGCTGATACAGTGCAATCAAAGCATCCAAAAAAAACAAAACATGCCTTTATATTTAGCATATTTTTTGGCTAAAAAGTTACATGATGAGGCTTCAAATAAACAACATTCCAGGACCCTTTGAGTGCTGTCTCTTGCTCCACAGTGACGTTGAGGATTAATGGGATCTGAGTGTAATCCAAATTGGATTGGGCCTGAGCAGACAGCATTGTGACAGGTGCATACGGGTGACACTGACACAGTTACTCTGACATTACATATACCCTGTACATAAACTAATGTTGAGTTTGGATGACCTTACCTCAATTAAACGGCAGCCTTATGTAACTCAGACTGGTGATTCAATGGGTCAAAGGTCATTATCACATGATGTCGAGCAAGAGACTATTTTAGGTCTGAGGGTAAAGCGTGTGTGAACTAGCTTTAACAACTAAATAAAAATACGCTCAGTTTTGGTTTAAACTCAACATTCATATTATACAAATGGACATACATTTTACTACAAAGGTTTATATGTGAGCTAACCAGTTATGATTTACTTACTTGGAAGTGATTCTCTTTGTTAGACAGTCTGGATTCCCCCTTATTACAGGACATCTATCAACAAAAAGAAGGAAAGAAATATCCATGAATGTATTCAGCAGTTTTTTGTGTTTGTTTTTACGTCTAAAGGGTAACAGTACAGTATGAGCTCAAACACACACTGAGTTGTCCTAACTTAGTTAGCATACTGCTGCCTGCCTTTATAACGTGGTTGGACCAAATGAAACTTAACTATGCACATTTTTTCAGCGCTGAGAAACCACAGGCCTGTTAAGTTTAATCATTACTAGTATCTTAATATTAGCCTTTTATAGAGAGACTTGGCGTTATCCCTGGTGGAGTTTCCTTGGTGAAGAACACACTGCTTTTGCTCTCTGAGGACATCCTCAGTAATAAAAGCTAAGGGCTGATGTGCCCATTAACAGGCTTGAGTTAATACTTAATGAGCAAGCACATAAAAATGACTTAATGGATGCTGATGCTGCACACATTCAGCCAACCGGCACATATCTCTTTATTAGACTTTGATAATTTAATTAATACAGACAGTTTGGGTTATACAATGTTCTGTCATTATTCAACTGATGACTTAGGATAGTTATGTGATGTCAAGGAAAAGTCGGATGTGAAAGCAGGAAGTTTGTGCAGATATTGTCAATCAATTTTTTAGAAAAACAAATCTATCCTCAACACGTGAGTGACAGTACTTTAAATGGCTTTTAAACTTGAAGCCACGTCGTCTTGAGATAATGATAAAAGCACACATATTTCTATGTACAACATATCACGCTCATTTGTACAACCTGATGCAGGGTGCAACATGTGCACAACTGCTCCTAGTCTGAGTTCATTTGCCGACTAGACAGTTGTAGCTGATTAGAAAGGACAGAGCTAAAGATAAAGAGGCAGACAGCCTTCAGATGGGTGCTACATTAAGAGTGTGTGCTACAGTTCTGTATTAGACTGAGATTTCAGATCTCTCATACTGTACCGTGTTTATGGGTGGGTTCACCTGGGAACAAGAGTGCCCAAGGCACGCTCCTTTGGGATGCCTACGGCAAAGAACACATGCAGGTACAGCCATGGGGGTACATCACTATGTACAACAATGGCTAACACATCCACACTTCAGCAGGCACACATGGGCGCTCTATCCATCCACACTTCCGATGGTGTCAAACACACAGCTAATACAACGGGGTTTGGTTGTAAGTGCATGTTTTGTGGCTCAGTAAGAGTTTATTGTGCTCTAAAAAAACCCTTGACCCCCAATGCACATCACATTTCTCAAAGTTTAGTCAGTGTTTAACATCTTCTAAGATTACCTTTACTATATATTTTCTTCTTTGTTGTAACATGTTACTTTTTTCACACTTACTTTTTTCATATCCTGAAAATACAAAATGCTACAAATGTTTATTTAGTTTACCTGCCAATATATGTTGTGACCCTTGCATGCACGATTCAGTATATTTGTATACGTCTTTTCAAGCAATTAATTTTTTTTTAAATAACACTATTGATGTGTAAACAACTCCACTGCACTGACAAGTTTCTCTTTTATCTCTAAACACAGGAATAAAGTAAACACGTGATCTAGAACTTTGAACAAAGTTGTTAGATGTGGCCCCCACCTGCAGAATGGCCCCATAAAGGCGCAGCAAGACGCTCCTTGGCTCATCCCCAACAGTGTCCATGCAGTCAGGGAGACTGCACAGGAAGAGTTTGTTGCTCAGACCACCCCTAGAACAATTAAAAGAGCAATAGGCCAACTGTGAGAGGCCAGTAAACACATGTTGTAAATGCGCTGATATACCTATGCCCCTATATTAATTTGAGTTACATACAGCACCATTTCAAAAAAGGACTAAATACGTGTAAATATAATGCCCTTGACAACACTTGTTATGAACAAGTGCCTCTTTTTACAGCCCAGAGATCATGATTCATGATTTCATAATACTTAAATATACTAATACAGATTGGTGAATATTTGTGTGCTTAACTATAAAGGCCCATTGAGTTGTCCATTTATTTGGGAAGCTTTGGTCCTGCAGATGGCAGCATTTTCTGGCAGTTTTCTGAAGACACAAGTAGGTGGGGCCAATCAAAGTGACACTATACAGACAAATCGCAACAATAGGGGATAAGCATCTGGGTCTAAATCTTCTTTTTTAATTTTACATAGGGTAACAGACTGTGAATATCACTGTGAGAATAACATTGTGGAGACAATCCGTATACAAAATCACATCATGGTGACCTGCTGCCTCTTTTATGGTGACAAAAATCAAGCCCCATGACATAATCCTTTATTATTAGATCAACATCATAGTTTAAAGTTCAGATGTGGATGTTAAGGTTGGGCAAGCAGACTTGGCTAGCTATGTGTAAGGTTATGATCAGTCTCCAGGAAATGAACGCAATGTCAATATAATGTCTCAAAAAAGCATAGAAACCTAACTTTTGTGTAGGTTACCTATGTGTGTACGAATGACAAGTAGATGCCCAGATACTCAGACATCACATCATCCAAATGGGTAGGCTTATATCATCATTGCCAATTCATATTAAATTAAACGGCATCCTTCTTAAATTAGAGTGCATCCAATTGTCTTCGTGAAGCTGCCTAAATAAACTAACCAAAATAAATGGGGAACACAGTGTACCTTATGATGGTGATTTGGAAGTTGTCCTCCGTCAGCCGTTTCCAGGCTCCGTGCAGAAATTCGCGGCACCAGCAGTAAGCCTTGCGCTTGGTGTCTGGTTCGAGCTGCTCGGGGCGCATCAGCTCCTTACAGTCCTCCTGGACTTCGGGCTGGACGTGTAGGGCGTTTTCCGTCACCAACAGTCCCAGCGACATGGAGGGGGATGAAGAAACGCCGTTGATAAATTTGGTTTTCATTGTTTCTTTTATTAAAATAGAAACACACACAAATTTGTTTGCGCCTCGGCCTGGATCAGTCTTCAACAATAAGCAGCAATTCTTTTCTTTTTTATATTTTACGTTTAGCGAAAAATATCACACGTTGTTTGGTCTTTATTAGCTGTGGTCTATTTTCAAGCGGAGGTAACGGTGTATACAGCGCCACAGACATCAAGTGAATCAGGAGGCAAGAGACGCGTTATTTTACAGACTGGAGGGGGCGGGCTCACGTGGTAGACTACATCACCAGTCTGCCGCTGGTATCTGATTGGCTAACGTGGACACAACCCAGCAAGATCAAAACATAAGGGGAGTTTTATTAGCCCGCTGCTGGTAGGCTATGGTGCGTCGCTGTTGTAGCCATTACACCAGAATTCATAGGAGATGTATGTGTCTTGTCTGTCTATCGAATTGATCAGAATGGTGGAGATTTAAAAGCTCCCACATTGAATAGGATCCATGTCAAATTCAAATAACAGTCTATTTCCACATCCGCCAGTTGCCTTTCCAGACAAAAGACGCTCCCATGGGTCTCTACAATATCCATTCATACCATTGACTCTCTCTCTCTCTCTCTCTCTCTCTCTGTGTGTGTGTGTTTGTGTGTGTTTGTGTGTGTGTGTGTGTGTGCGTGTGCGTGTGCGTGCGTGTGCGTGTGGCTCCAAGTCACTTGCAAGACCCAATTTTGTTCATAATGTTATCTTGCCATCTACTGGTGATAATGAAGTAAGGCATAAACATTAGGCTATATGAAAAGAGTTTATTGCTCATCAAATAAAAATCAAATAAACAAAACCATAAGCAAAATGTTCTCATGTAGACTATTAGTGTATTATCACTATATGATTGTTACTGAGCTGGAAGTGAGAGAACCCTCAGTACAGCACAGAAATGCAATTTCTATAATAATGTTAATGTCTGACACTGCAGACTTCAGACACAACACGGACAGCTGTGTCCTGCAGAAGTTCTCTGACGACTCTGCCATCATCGGTCTCATCGCGGAGTACAGAGGACAAACGCAAGACTTTGTGGACTGGTGTCAGCAGAACCACCTCCTCATCAACGCCGGAAAACCAAGGAGATGGTGGTGGACTTCCGCAGACGCCACTCTACTGCCCCCTCATCAGTGAACATTCAGGGAAGGGACATTGAGAGAGTGGACTAATACAAGTAGCCTACTTGGGTGTTCATCTGAACAACAAGCCGGACTGGACTCACAGCACTGTACAGGAAGGGCCAGAGCAGGCTCAACCTCCTGAGGAGACTGCAGTCTTTCGGAGTGAGGGGGCCACTCCTGATGACCTTCTACGACTCTGTGGTGGCATCAGCCATCCTGTACGGTGTGGTCTGTGGGAGCAGCAGTATCACGGAGAGGGAGAAGAAGAATGTGGACAAGGTCATCAAGAAGTCCAGCTCCATCCTGGGCTGCTCTCTGACCTCAATACAGGAGGTGGGGGACAGGAAGGTCCTGGCTAAACTCAACTCCCATGTGTTTAGATGTCATGTGCTGTCATCATCATACTGGAACAACTGTGTATAGCAACACTGGAATTTCCCCATTGTAAGACTAATAAAGGTTGTCTTATCTTATCTCATCTTACGCTCCGCCAGAGAAATCAATTCTATGGTGCTCCGCTAGGTGGCGTTAAGCGTTAAACTCTAAACTGAATTCAAGGCGACTTTTGATGACATCATCACTTCCACGCCAAAAAAACAAAAAAACAACAACAAGGCTCAGCTGTGTTCCTATCAGTGCTCTCGACCCCAAAAACAGTTTTGTATTTGTTTAACGTTAAATAATCACTGTTTGGTGACATATACGTGACATCTACATTGCATTATAGATCTATAATAACAGTGTTGGTCGGTTTCTGTCATTTGAAGTGTCAGAAGGTGTATAATGCCCTCTTTGTGTTCGCTGCTAGCATATTAGCTTTAACTGCGGAAGGAAGAAAATCACCACCCCGATTCCAAGGTATTTGTTTTTATGTTTTACAGCAAAACGCCAGCTATTTTTTTTTTATAATACACATCTCAAGTCTAAGCATTGTTAAGGTGTTTCCTTCTCCAGTCTTCGAGGGCAACAACAGTTTGCACAAAAAGTAGCTACATTTTGATCTCACATTAGAATCGTACTCAGCAAGATTGTGGTTTGATGTTACAGTATGTATGTACAGTATCTTTAAGGGAGACATATCAAAAAGAAATTACCATTAATGATTCTTTTTCATGTATCGTTGCTGGTTAAGTTTCATTTTAAATAATGTTGCAAGTAGATACACTGTCTGAAACCACTAACTAAACATCTTGTGATTGCGGTAAATGACTTCGGGGACCAAGCAGTGTGATATCAGGGGTATTCCATGAAACGAGCTAAAGCGAAAACCTGGCTTATTTGGGCGACCCAGGCTTGTCAAATCCTCAGTTCCGTTCCATCAAAGTGGCTATCCAGAGTTGGCGCTAAGTTGCCGTAGTAACAAGCGCACAGGTATAAACCTGGTCGGAACCAGACTAACTGTCGAGATTATTTTAGCTTTGTCTCCAAGAATGTCAAAAGAAACATTTTAATCAAATGTTTCAGCACATGCACTCCCCCATCTGTGTTTAATACACGTGTGTCTGTCTAATACAGTTTAAAAATGACTTACGAGTCGCGTGTGGCCTGAGACTTTTAATGACCACCAGCCGCGTGCTCCTACGCACTGGACACACGTGTGTGGACGCTGCACTCATCAGAAAGGCACAGATAAAAGCTTATGGTCATTATTTCATTAAAATTCTTCTTGCATCTTGCACATGTGGCTGATGATCTGGCCTTCTCAGACTCACCGGGAGGGGGCACAAAACGCAGTTTAAACACTTTAAACTGTTAGCTTTGGTTTGATCCAGGTTTATTTCTTTCATGGAACGACTTCAGGCTTCAAATCAGGATGTCAGGATAAGCCTGAACTTGTTAAGTGACTTTGATGGAATACTCCCATCATGTGATTTGTCACGCTTAAACAGCAACTGTTTGAAGTACATGAAAACCATATGTTCAGGAGTCAGTAAAAGCTAAATTTTGTTTATCATGTCATTGTAACTGTTGAATTTTACGTGACATATCATCTTCTAGTTAGTTGTAATTTTGAAACCTTCATCTAATGTTTTCTTTGTTTTTTTGTCTAGAAATATTTATGGCCAAGCTGGACCACAAGACTAGTCGGTGGAGATCGTGACCTCCACTGATGAGCACGAGTACTATTTCTCAGTCTACAGTGATGTCTCCAAGAAAACGGCCGCTGCTTCCGGTGAGCAGTCGGCGCAAAGCAGTGGACGACTTCTTCCCTTTCAACTTGTTGCCAGTGGAATGCCAGTTGCATGTCTTATCTTTCCTGAACGAAGTGGACAAATGCAGTTGTGCTCTTGTGTGTCTGAGCTGGAGCTGCCTGGTGCGCTCATGGAAGCTGTGGAGGGTCGCGGACTACTCTCGTCGAGGGGTCTTTCACCTTGGGCAAGAGGGTCTGTTGGTGTCCAACCGTGAGTTTGAGAGGTGGAAGTCCTGGGTCCACCACTACACGCACCACCTGATCTCCCGCAGAGCCAGTCTGCTCACACTCAAGGCAAGCTTTGATCTGGGCGACCGCTGCCACAAGTGGAGCGAGCTGCTCACTCACCTACTGGACAACGTGCATTGCCGAGACCTGAGCCATCTAGACCTCAACTGGACCTTCACCCTTCTAGAGCCTCTGGACCTACGAGTCCACACCAGCTCCAGTTCACACCAGGACAGCATCACCAAAATGGACCAGGTATCTGCACTTTAAGATTCAGCTCTCATGTTCAGTAACATCCTCATAGTAAGAAATACTGTGTTTTGCTACTGTCTCATGTTTCCTTTCCTCTGCAAAGGAACAAACATTAAGTCTGTTTTTCTAGTGCTGTTATTTGATGACTAATTATAATGTGTTATATGTCCTGTGACAGGTGAACAGCTTCCAGGAGCTGCTCACAAAGTTGACCCATAGCTGTCCTCGAATCTCTAAGATGCGCTTGCATTTTGACTGGTCAGACGAGTCTGTGTCTCTGCTCACACAGTTCCAGCAGCTCAGGGTCCTGGAGCTCAAGTACTTCTGGGTCTTTAAAGGGGTCACTCCCTCTACACTGCAGACCCTCACTAAATCCCTGCCCAACCTCAAGTCACTGACTCTGCACATTCTGGTACCGCTGCGAAACCTGGGCATCTCCTACACCCTAGAATCCAGTTCTGTAGAGTTTCTAGATGTGTCACCCAGTAGAGGTTTGGTTTTTTCCTGTCTCAATCTGCCAGCCCTTCGTGAGCTCCGGGCCAAGAAAATTGTCCGAGGGATTACGCTGGACCGAAGGACCAGGCTGAGGATTCAGAGTCGTTGGCCATGTTTGTATCATGTCTTACGGGAGGGGACGCCCAAACTACAGACCCTGAATAACGAGAGACTTCTCCCCACATGGAGGGATCAGATGTATGGAGAGATGTCGGCCATACTTGATCAGTCATGTTACTGTGTGCAACACTTAGACAGCTGGCTGTGGTAGACTTTGGTGCACGCCTAAAAGAGAGGTGGACCTTTTCTCAGTAGAATAGAATGTGTAAAGAATTGTTCTGAGTAGTTTGTTTCATGGCTTAAAGCAAAATCGGAAATATGAAATTTAAAAATAAAAAAATGGGCTCAAAAATATTTTAAGATCAATTTACAATTTACAAAATACACATGTAAAACCTATGTTTGTATAAGAATTCTCTGACATGGAACCAGTATAATGGGAATTTTATTATTTTTACTTATATGCAAGAAGAGACCAAAAACTATTATCAAAACCAGACATTTAGTTTCTTGCTTTTTTGTTTTTACTGGAGAAGGTTATTTTCATGTGTCTGCCCTCTCAGAGCTTTGTTCAGTGATGGCAGTATGGTACTCAGTGCTGTCTGGAGAACTACATAGCAACAGGCAGGTTTTTACAACATTTTTTGAAAAATTCTATTTTCATTCTATTTCATTTCATTCTATTTTCATTTTCATAAACTACAAATTCCCATTATAATGTTTCCATTCCAACATTGTGTAATAGGATTCTGGCTATAACTATAATAATATATAAAACTATGTGACCTGCCCAAACATTCTACTGGGCAAAATTGCAAGTTGGAGAGAGAGAGATCATATTTTTTTCAAGCAGACTGATCTTACGTAATGAGTGATTGTGTTTATGAACAACAATAGTCAAAGGTGCTATGTGCTGTGTGCACTTTGTTCTCCAGTTATTTCAGTTTGTTGCTTGAACTGTGTTGAATATCCAGACAAAAAGAAAACCATTCCACGTTCCAGTTTGTTGGGGAAATTGCTTAACATTAGTTAATTAAATGTAAAAATGTTATTAAGTAATTTATAAATATGTGTCTCAAAGTTGCAAAATACAGCTTCTAATAATCTGATTAATGTCACATAGTAGATTTGTAGGATTTGCTTTAACACTGCATTATAGAGAGTACAGAGTCACATGTACGGTGCTGTGAATAACTTTCTTCTGGTCCATTCAATTAGGTAGACATTCCTAGGTTTTCAGGGGTACACAATTTCAAACTGTACATACTTTTGTATTGACAAATTATAGATGAATAAATCTAGATGTGTATCCAGCCTTATGTTTCAGTATATTATTATGTTATAGTTTATAGTATATTATAAGTTATTATATTTTTTCTTCCATTAAATGTGAACAAGTGTAGTAGTAATAAATAATCAGCAGAGGCCCTTATTCTCAAAGATTTTCTCTGTTATGTTGCAATAGTTCTGTCAGCTCTGTGCGGTACTAGAGCTGCTTATTGTTATGCCTCTTGCAATGTAACATTAGTGATATTGCTACATCTGGGATATTCATTTGTATGCTTTAAATTATGTTATTAACATTAACATTAAGACAAATTATTAACTAACATAACATTAATGAAAATATTAACATTAACTACAAAATCCAATGCAATTTTTTCATGAAGGTGTTCATTATGTTACACAACTATCTATCAATCTATCTCTCTATATATATCTATATCTATCTATATCTATGTCTATACACACACACACACACACACACACATATATATATATATGTATATATATATATGTATATAATCCCCTTCTACCACCTCTTTTAAGTGGATATAAAAGAACTGTATAGCCTGTGCTCTTGCTATTTAAAAAAGGTACTACAATCACTGAACCTGGCTTAGCCTGCATGAAGAGGACACATACAAGTTTTTCTCATTCTCAGTATATGGACCGGCCATGCCACATGTGAAAGCTCAGAGGCTGCACTAGCACTGATTAATGGTGAACAACTTTGGCCATCATGTCCAATGTTTTTGTTTTTGAACATACAACCCCTTTAATGAGTAATGCTTTATAAAGTGCCTTGAGTATCTTGAAAGGAGCTAATTCCAAAGAGTTAACGGTTCAGGTGTACAGTAATAAGGCTTGTCATCCCCCCATTATGAGGTTATTCTACAATGCTTGTACACTGGTTTGTAAAAATAAATGACTCACTGTATATGATTTGTTTGAGCACCCATGAGTAGATAGACAGCTGTTTTCACATCTGGTGTGCCCTGCCCTTTTTTTAAACAATGAATGAACAATTATGTGCTTTAATCAGAGAGTTTGCTGAACATTCTTATCAATTAGGGAGGGCCATGTTACTGTTATAGTACTGTTATAAATCACAGTACTATTTCAGTGTATGTTTGATTTGAAATAGCCCACTTTATTTTAAGTTTACTCTGTATTTCAGTAGGGTATAAAAATAAAACATCTCAACTGTTCTATATGTCAAGGCTAACTTGTTTATCTCTAAAATGAAATATTGCTGCGGGACTTTTTCAAATTAAATTATCTTGATCTGTGGGTCTTGTCTCTGCAAAGACAAAATCGCTTAAGCCAACCCTCTTAGCAGGTCATTAAAGAGGTCAGTGTCAAATTGCTCTTTTTTCTACTATCCTGCCAGACTGCTGAGAGTTTGAGGAAGCGACTTTCTGAGCATCCACCACGGCAACAGCCTTAGAAGTTGTGATAAGTTGAGAATTTGCTGTTTTTTAAATTCTTTACAGAAATGAGACCCATAGGATCTGAAGGATTCAGCAAATATCTGATATTTTTAATAATAGTGTATAATATGCATGTTTTGATATAGTTGTCCTCTTCCCCTTCTTAAACACAATATGTTTTTATTGCATTGTATTTTTTATTATAGTCACTCAAAATATCAAGGCATTATCCCAGTCTTGTAGACCAAATCCTAAAATGAGTAAACTTGGAAGCTAGAATGATTTTATTCAAGCATGAATTGCAATAGGCACTATTTCCTTCACATGCTGATGGATGGTAGATGGTAGAAACACTACAATACTACAATGATGTATCTTTTAAAGACCATTTAAAGCAGTTTGGTTTTATCATGCACATCACATAATTATTTTAAAATATAATTTTATTTTCAAATATGTTTCCAAAATATCTTTTCTCCAAACTTTTCATCTTTCTTGAAACATTCTTTATAGTTATATGTCCCAAAATCCAATAAGTGTGAGTAACGGTGTTGTCTTTAAGTCTCCTCTTATATGTGCTTTGGTGCAACCGTTCTGTTACCACCTGTGAATCATTGTACAATTTAATTTACCCTGACGCACATGAGGCTAAATACATGGATTTGATTAGAATTTTTGTGCAACCAAAATAAGCCTCGCTGCATATGATAACTGTCCAAAGGTGGACATAATATTGCGCATAATACAAAACAGAAGGTGCTGTTTAATTATGGCTATGTTGTTTGGCTGTTCGCAATAACTACATGTGTGCTGTGAGCAAACAACAGCTCCAGTCCTCTCCTGTCCTGAGGTTAGCAGTGTGCATTTTTTTGTGGGAGAGGGTCATGATTCATGGTCCCTTGGGTCAGATCCCATGTATTGATGTCCCAAATTACTCTATTGTTTTGACTCAACCACATCTCCCGTGGTTGTCCCACCCCTGGAGCTCTCCCCTCTCCACATGCCTGTTCTTCAGCAGAGTTTGTCAATCGAGTACTCAGAGTTTGTCAATAGGGACTCTTCCGGATCTTTTCCCTTACAATTTTTGGACAGCTCTGTTGGACAGATGGGATGTTTCAAGAATGTCAGATTGAGTGAGTGTATAGTAAACCCAAGAGAGGATTGACAAATCTTAAATAGTATCCGTCAGTTTAGTAATAATTTTTAGTAGGCTAGTACTTTGTTCAATAATAATAATAATACATGTACTAAGCTAGTTTGTTGACTTGCTGCACAGTATAGCTTACAAGTTTGGATAATTTTGTATGTCAACTTTTGTTAAAACAAGGTTGCAATGAAAGTTCTTGAATGTAAAACATTCAAAAGTAATTTTATATTAGCATTTTGAAAATTGTCCTGACCATCGTAGAGCTAAAATGATGATCTATGCATAGAAAAGAGTGTTAAGGCTCTTTTTCACTGTCTCAACACTTGACTGGTTCTAGTCAGTGTTGACTGCATGTGTTGCTTGTTGGTGGATAAAGTGTTCCTGGAGGTTAACCTAACCCTGCATTAGTGGCACCGCCACAGTAACCACCTCCAGATGTGCTCCGGCCCCATCTCACACTTTATTTACAACCAGCCCTATCGTGACATCACTCCCATCCTCACGCCTTCCTTTAGTCTTTGCTCCTTCAAGTTAATACTTAATCCTTGTGACCCTTAATCGCAAGCTAGTCAGGTTTACAGGAGCGGACCTGCCTGGGTCTTGGAGAGAGTTTTCAAGTTCCAAGTTCAGGCAAGCAACAACCAGCAAGATGTCGAAAAATTCTGTTATGTCCAAGACTTTTGCTGCTATTTTTGCCCTTTTGATGCTTACTATTATTGGGGCTCTGCTGACAATGGTTATAGTCTACAATATTCAGTTAAAAAAGCTGAATCCAACAGCACCGCCAACGGCCCCAGTCACAACGCTGGCTCCACCACCAGAGATGCGCCTCAGAGGGGACGTCCTACCCGAAAGCTACCAGATCTTCATCCATATTCCCTTCTACACCAGGATCATTGAAGAGGTCAATGTAACCAGTCCCAACCAAACATTGCTTTTTGATGGAAACGTCACTGTCCACTTAAAATGTGTCCAGAAAACCAAGACCATCTTCCTTCACAGCCGCAACCAGAAAGTTTTGAGACCACTGGTGAAGGACCTAGATTCAAATAAACAGTTGGAAGTTGAGGACTATATATTGCACAATGATCAATCTGAATTTTTGGAGATTATATTAACAGAGGCACTGGAGGTTGAAAGAAATTATAGTTTGTTCCTGGCATTTGAAGGAGAAATAAGCACCTCTCTTCGGGCAGTGTTTTTGAGCACATACCAGGAGGGCACACCAGCACACGAAGAGGACACAGATGTGAACAGGTTAGTACAGATAAATCAATTTATTTCACTGTAATAACATTTTTGTCCAAGTTTTGAGTTCTCTGTCTACACACTCCCACTGTTGAAAAATGGACTGGAAGAGTCAAAACTATATGGGCGATTTTTCTTAATCCGTTACCTCATTTGTCAAGGATAAAGTCAAATAGTAAATAGTTTTGTGCCTATATAAATATCACTTGATTCATGCTTCAGTATTCTGCCCCATGCCAGTCTCATAACAAGGACAATGTTATATCATAAGACCCGATATGTTTTCTGAAGACTTAATTCAACTAATCCAGATGTCTCAGAGTCTGGACTTCAGAAGGTACATGTGAAAAATCATAGGTGTTGGGGCTTTTCTTTGTATTTTTTATTTGTCCAAGTCATAGGTCACTATTATGATATCTGATAACGTCAAGCAGGTGAACTGAGGCTCTGTGTATTGTAAACAACACTTTATTGTCTTGTTAAAGTCAGATTTTTGTGTCAGACTTCCTGCTACACGAGTAATCGTTAAAAGGTTATTGCTCTGATTGGAAGCAATTTAGTCTGTTATTCAAAATGAAAGCAAATCAGAAGAGAAATAAGTATTCTGTATAATTTAATATAATAAAGATTCTGTAAGGGGAAAAGGAAATGGGTTGGTTTATTTATTTGGAAAGAGAAACAGAAGGTTTGAATTCTAGCTAACTTTACCATTGCGTGTGCCTTAGAGTAATAAATGTATGTAATAAAATATATGATAAGCATACTCAGATTGCTTAATCTTATTACTCATACCACTGAGTAAGCTAAAGTAGATATAGTCCTTATAGGAAAATGTTCCAGGTCTGATCTCAGAAGCTATGTAGGGTGGTGTCGTTGTGTCCTTAGGCAGGGCACTTCACCCACATATGTATGTATGAGTATGAATGTATAAGTATGAATGTAGTGTGTGAGTGATTAGTGGTGGTCTAAGGGGCCGATGGCACAGATTAGCAGCCTTGCTTCCGTCAGTCAGTTGTAGATTCACTGAATATGGCATGAATGAATGTCTTTGAGCGTTTGAAATGGTGCAATATAAGACTATTGACTACTGAAGAGGAAGAGGAATGGACCAGTGGAATGGAGAAAGTTAAAATTATTTACAACTTGCTCTGATAAACTCTGTATTACTCAGTTCTCCTTTTCAATAAAGTTAATACAACAGATCACATTCTATTTGAACATTTTGGCCGAACATGGTGTCACCAACTTGGTATTATGCTAATTTATTTCAACACATAAATTACAGATTGATTGGTCTATTTGTTTGAAGAACAGAGCGAGTGATTGAAGCTGTTGATGCCATGTCATTACTGGACTGGTGTTATTTTTGTGACTTCACTTACACTGGCCGTGTTGTTACTGGGTGGACAGGTTTGTCTTTGAGTAGTGTCCCAGTAGATGATCTCAGACATCCTTAATGTCAATGTGCTATTTTTTCTCATATTGTCTATTATATTTTGCCAAATTATGTTTTCATTTGACAAAAGCACAAATGCTGTTGTAAAGGCAAGGTATTTCCAACTCAGACTCCTTGCCAAACTTAAAATGTATCTCGTTGAAACTTTGACAGTCATTCATGCTTTTAGCTTGCCTGGGATTAGGAATACACACTTCTCCAGTACTTTACAAACATGTGAGTCTAGTCACCATTGAATCTCCTCAAGTTCCGTTTGGTGTGATTGACAGGTGGATTTGCCAATCAAGGACATGCATGGTCCGTACGTGTAAAAAATATGGCTGCATATGAGGAAAAAAGTCATGAAAAAATATTACAGAGGACTGAAAGATGTCACAGATCTCTGCAGAATCAATGAGCGGAGCACTAAACTATCTGAGGTGCCAGAAATTTGAAATTTGTCTAAACTGTGTGTGACCAATGAGCTCCGTTGTTTCACATGCATCACTGAAATGAACAAATCTGAGTTCTGACCAGACTGATATCCCTCTGTATAAAAATACTGAGAGATATTATTTTTATCACATCTTGGTTGGACTATTGCAACTCATTGATCAAACAAAGTTTTATGCTGTGATGGCAGTATGAAGAAGCAGGGTCATTCAGTTCTGCAGTTTTGAACAGAAAGTCAGTGAACCTGCTTCCATTATTAAGGCGTATATTGCAGTTAACAAAGTGTAGTATTATGATCTATACTATATACTTAAATACTAAACAGGCCTACCCCAAAAAATCACATGTCTTTTTTACCCTTAACCATTGGGCTGTATGGTTAACCTCCTCATTTGACCATGGCTGTATTTTTCTTATGTCAGATATATGGTTGCCACCACCTTGCAGCCAACCGACGCCCGGAAAGTGTTCCCCTGTTTTGATGAACCCGCCATGAAGGCCCGCTTTAATGTGACCATTATTCACAGGAGGGAGACCACAGCTCTGTCCAACCAGGATGAAGCAGGTAATTTCTACTTGTACTCTACAGCTTTAAACCAACAATCAGTGCATGTACAAGACTGAAGCAAGTAAGGCCATGAATTCTTTGGTTTATTCTTTTGTCAGATTCAAATATAATAGACGATGAGTGGCAGTATACACGCTTCCAGCCCACACAGGTGATGTCCCCCTACCTGTTCGCCTTCACTGTGTCAGAGTTCAAGGCAAAAAACGTTTATCCTCCAAGCAAAATCAAGGTATCTCTACTGGACCTAACCAAATACTTGCAACAAATTATTATTATTATTATTATTATCCGCATTAGTCTATAGCAGCGTATGTTGAGCATTGCCTTTCTACAGACATACGCACGCCCCGAGGCCGTTGACGCAGGGCACACGGCTTACGCAGACAGCATCACTGGGAATATTCTCAACTTCTACCAAGACTATTTCGACGTCCGTTACACCCAGAAGCTTGGTAAGACATACATCAAAGACTGATAAAGTTTTGAATGATAATCCTTCAAAATAATGACATTTTATGGATTATGAGGCTCATATTATTTGGTCTCATATTATTTGGACAAGGTCAACCAGCTTGAACTAACACTGACAGAAAGCTGTAACTTGTCTTTGGTGTAGACCAGATAGCCCTGCCGGACCTGGCCCCGTTGGGGATGGAGAACTGGGGCTTGGTGACGTACCAAGAGGGGGCGCTGCTGTACGAGGAGGGTGTGTCCTCTCGCCTGCACAAGGAAATAATCGCTAGTTTGATTGCACATGAGTTGGCTCACCAGGTCAGGCAGCCATTATGGTTTTAAGATCCTTCCTTATGGTCTAGATTATAAAATACATTGCTTTCCTTATTGGTGTTTGTTTTTCTCTCTGTCCAAATCTTCTTTTTGATCATAGTTTATGCCTTAACTTCTAACCAATGCATAATTTTCACTGCCTCTGTATTTCAATCTCTGGCCACAGGGGCTTTCATATTGTAGGACTCTTGTAGTTCCAGGTGCTTTTACTACCAGCCCCATTTTTGGGGCCACAGTTTGGGGACTTTTTAAGTTTCTGCTCTGGGGGGAAGTACTTTCCAAACCAGCAACCTTTTGGTAACAAAAGTGCATGTACAACATGTGAAATATTTTTTCATTCAATCACAAACTTAGACAAACTGTTATCATGTTATGTTTAAAAAAGTCCTCATATCCCTTAACATCTATAGAGAGTTGTCCCTGGCTCATGTCCCCTGTCCATCCTTCTGCCTTCTTAAAGGAGCTCTGCAGGTCTGTTCCTAGTTAAGCATTTTTATTTGCTGGTGTAAGGCTTTTTAGATAAAAGGGACATAAATCATGTACTGAGGACTAAAACATCCAAGGTTATTCCACACGTTCTACTTGTGTTTTCACATTAAACATATTTACCATTCAGAGCAACTCAGAGTTATTTAGAGGTTAATTAACATTTCAGAATCAACAGTTTTGAGTGCTTTTGTCTTTTGTCTCACAGTGGTTTGGAAACATGGTGACGATGAAGTGGTGGAACGAGTTGTGGCTCAATGAGGGCTTTGCCACTTACATGTCCTATGTGGCTGTGGACAAAGTGATGCCCGCCTTCAAAATGGTACAAAAACTGCTCAACAATTAGAATAAACACATTTGATAGTAAAATATCCTTGTAAATCTCTGTATGCAAGATTATATATTACATATATGATATTACATACACATCATTTCATGTTATGTCATTTGTCTCTTCAGAGGGACAAATTTATTGCTAACGAACTACATACAGCATTTGAGTTGGATGCCCTGACCTCATCACACCCCCTCACCCTCCCTGCAGCAGAGGTCCAGACCCCAGATGAGATCATGGAGATGTTTGATTCTATCACATACAGCAAGGTAAACACAAAAAATACTACTACTACTACAATAAATACTACCACTAGTGACTAGTAACTGACTAGTAAATGTTAGTGACCTTGGAAATGATATGAGCTGCAGCTGTGTGTTTCTATTGCAGGGGGCCGTAGTGCTGAAAATGTTGGCGGATGTGTTGGGAGAAAGCGTGTTCCAAAAGGGTATCAAAGTAAGACTCACATATACACTGTTATAGGAAGAGAAACAAGTTTTTGGCTAACAAGTTCATAATTTACCACATACTCATAAGGATCTCATCTTACCCACTGTAGCTGGCTGTTCTTTTAATTTCATATTTAAGGTCATTGGTTGACTTCATGAAATCTTTATAAACAATGAAATGATAATCTTTACAGTTGGTAAAGTGCATCTGATTCTAGTAAAGAACATTCCAGCTAAACCCAGTGACATTGTGTAAACATGGCTTTTGTTTGTCAAGATCAATACGTTCTTCACAAATGCTCTCAATTCAGAGCAGTTGGTGAGTTTGAAGTTTGTTTCAGTATGAAAATAAAATTTAACATGTTTACATCAACAGTCCAACATCTGGCATGTGTCTATGGAATGGGATTTGACAATTGCACCACAGGAGGGAGATATTTTGCAAAATACACAATAACAAGTGATTGCTGTTATCTTGACTGAGCTGTATTCCTCCTATTATTATGAACGTAGTGCATTAAGATTCTGTGCAGAATGGCCCCAAGGCATTAGCCCAAATTGTAGGGAACATTATGCAATTTGTATCTTGAAACTAAAGCTGCATGGTATACCGTGAAGGGAAAAAACGTGGCAATTCAATGCAGTGAAATCGTAGCATCCATTTTTTACATTGGAGACCACAGTCAAAGTATATATTGTGTGGTTTTGCAATTTTTTCAAGACGTTACTGAGTGTGCAAAACGTTTAGTTTGATGAGACTCTTAACGGTCTCATCTACAATGTGTCAAAGAAAGAAATCTCTGTAAAATAAAATTTTTAAAAAGAGAGTGCTTGCTGGTGGTATAAGTGTTACACATAAGTGGTTGTTACTTACGCCACAGCTGTCCTGTCAAAGAAAGATTTCAGGCCAGAAAAAATAGAGAATGTTGTGTAAACCACAAATCATCATGAAGTCATAGACATACACGTTTTTTTTGATTATTCACTCAGGGGCAGATCAGCTAACGCTATTTCTGACCTCCGACCCTAGGGCTGTTTAGCACCAGACTGAATGAATATTTGTGACTCCAGAGGCTCCTCACGCCACAGTGCTTATGTGACCTGCTGTTGCATCTGTGATTTCCTTTGATTGGAGAAAAAATGTGTAATTACTCCACCTACTCCAAACCATTTCCTTTGTTTGTGTTTCAGATTTATCTGGAACGCTTCAGGCTGAAAAATACTGATCAATATGACCTCTGGGACGCCATGCAAATGGTATTCATTGTGATACATACAGTATAATAAAGCATATGTTTCATGTGATTATAAATGAATAATGATAATGTTGCACTTTTGGCAGTCCGAATCGGAATCAGGTGGTTTTGTGGATGTTAAGATGGTGATGGACACATGGACCAATCAGATCGGATACCCAGTCATTACCATCAACACCAGCAGTGGAGAGGCCTACCAGAAGCAGTTCCTGTTTAATGACACTTCAGAATCAAAGTATGTACCATCATGAAGAAAACTGAATTTTACTT